>NW_022261552.1:7007-21717 GCF_009602425.1 Actinia tenebrosa
CTTATAATTAAGTTATTTCCCACCTATTGTTGTTTTCGATCCTTTTGTTTTCCTTTGTTAAATGGCTTGCTTTTTTCTTATTGGTTTGTTTTCTCTCTCCTCTACTATATAAACATCTCTCTYACTCTTACTTTCTATTGACTCCGACGAAGGACTAACGTCTGAAACGTCAGTTACTATTTTCACTACGGTGTATAATTTATCATTCTACGATAACTGTTTTATTAGAAACACCGACGTAGTCCGCGCTAGTGTTTACTAGCCATCATCTACATTCTGAAAATTTTGTTTACCAAAGACCGTCCCACCCCACTCCTCCCCCCAAAAGTAATTGACACAAAACTCTTCATCAAAATAATATACTCTTCCAGAGAGCTGTAAAATATCTTAAGTGCCGATTACCCTGTCACAACTGTTGTTCCAATCAGCTCTATTCATAGCAATCAAAGCAGTTATTATTACTATTTTTATTTATCTATTTTTATTAACTTCTCCAAGAATGAAATATGTAAAAAATTAACAACAGAAATAAAAGGGAGGGTGAAAACTTGACAGAATAGCCAATACTTCTGGCAAATGAAAGTAGCTGTGGTATCATAGATGTGTTATGGTCACTTTTAATAGTATTAGCACATCTACAGTACAAGGAACTTCTAGTCCATTCCCCCTTCCCTCCCTCCCCTATTAATGGTCACTACAAATAACAACAGAGCTTAGACGACAAGGGGCTGACTTCAACATTAAAGTTATAAAATGACAGAGTTATATACAACTACAGTGTTACAGACCACAGTGTTTCTCAATATCAGTGAAAAAATATTTAGTTTTGTTATCAGAGTCAACAACAGAGAGTCCAACAGATCACTAAATAAACCCTATAGCTACGCTATTCACTTGTCGTTTCAGATGTCCTAAATATATCCTACTATAAACATGATAAAACAGCATAGTATCTTATAACGTTACTTACATTAACAAAACTAAGACAATTAAAACAAATCCCTTTATGATAAGACTGAATAAAATGTAGTTTGATTAGTGAGATCGTAATTTACAGTAATGGAGGAAAATACAAAGACAAAATATATGATCATAAAAAAAACAAAAACAAACATTGACTATAGAAAGAAGTAACTTGATGATACCTTATCTTATTGGCTATTATATTTAGCTGGAAATAGAAGGGGGATCACCATACATACCCCGATTTCAACATGACACTTTCATCACCACAATCACAAGCACCTCCAGCTTGACTCTTGAACATGTTGAAATCATGTCCTTCGTGATTGCCAGCATGAAAGCAATCAGCACAGATCGACATACATGGCGATATACCACAGTCTCTACACCTATAAGCAACAAAGTTCCTGTTCCATACTAGTCCACAGATAGTAGGATTATCGTAAGATTTCACCGTGACTTTAAATTCCTCTGGTGTTTTACCTCCCGCTATCAACCACCAACACCAAGATTTTTTGTGTTCGTCGAGGGACTCTCTGGTTTTAAGGATCCCATCTAGGAACCCTCTGATCTCCTTTCTTCCTTTGTCTGTGTTGCAATGGGCTTTAAAGTTAGCAGCAGTGCTCTGCTTTACTCGATCTGCCATCATTTAATTATCGTTGCCACCATCTCGTGTTCTCTTATGATTTTTGTTTGATGCATAACATTGCAAATGAGCATGCGTCGTAACACACAGGGAGCCCAAGCAGGGCCAGTACATGTGGGTTGTGACGTAACTCCGGGTCCAGCTTTTCACAAAAAATAGCGAATATAACGCAGAAATTGTTCTCAATCATGCACGCTCCACCTTCACCAATTAGAACTTTGGATAAAAAATGCTCTCACCAAGAAAGAGTCTTAAAAAAATGTTTAATGGAATGCTTCTCGTTTTTGACCCGGAAGTCGTTTTTCCATGCGAATGGTCACACCGCAAAAGCTCTTATGGATATCCGACCTATAAATCGTTCAATTTGATCACACTAATAACCGCGCTATCTTCGTYATACGCAATATTTGAATGAAACTAGAGCCGCAAAACAAGAAAAGAGAGGAATTTTTTTTAGAATTCGAAAGTCCAAAATATCTATTTATACTTTCGTTACTCGTCGGGGCTTCTAAAAGTAATAAAAMAATATCAAATACTTCACATTTTTTGAAAGCCAGCTGGTAAATAGTGCATTCGTAAAGTCATCATGTCATTTTATTTCTTTATTCGTTATGATGCATAAATCTGCTTGGGATTCCTGTGGTTTTAGTTACCAGTCTTTCTCTTCTTTCGAGGCATCAAAATGGAACGCCTTTCGATAAACGTGTTTCGAAGCTGCAAAGTTTTGCAGACTACTGTACTTTGGAAGATTTCTAGATTTCAGTTCAATTTTTGTAGTACCTTCCACATTCAATTTATATTTTGGTGAGAAAACAATTTAGTTAATCAAAAGTCAATGTATTACAACGCTATTGGCTATGGTTTCTGTTATTTTGACCTCAATTTATTGCATCGTAGGTTGACCCCTATTCTGACAGAGGAGACAAGCATGGATACAGTCGCAGTGAAATACAAGGAGCGAGGGTAACCCTAGCACTACAAGGGTTACCCGCTAAGCAGGGTCAATAGATCACTGGTCTGGATTACAAGGAAAAAATTTAGGTAGGGTAAATCTAGTCGTATGGCCAATCAAGCCGTACGGTAGGGCTTGTTATCAAATGCCAAACAAAAGACATTGGCGGTAATTTTGAATTTAAAGCTATTTTATCTGTTAATATTGCAATTCTGCAGCTATTGATTTGCTGGTTTATAATGAATATTATGCTATTCGTGATACAATTGAGGTTTTAAAACCGATAAAAAGTTTACCTCGGGAAGAGGAATTATTCCTATAACCACGACTTTGCAAGGGAAAACTTAAACTGGTAACCGTACCCCTAGGGTAACCTGGGAACGCTTGCAAAGGCCATAGAATAAAGAAGAGAAAACACTGTAGAACTTAGGGTATTGCTAGTGTAACCCTAGTGGTGGGTTACCCTCGATCCCTAGGGCCTCGTAAAGAGGCCCTAAGCAGTCGCAGTCATTACGATGATTCTCGGTTTTTAATCGGATAAACTTCAGTTGAAACTTGGGTCCAGCATTCTTGCAACACAATTTTCCACCAACAGGTTCACCATGTACCATAGCAGCATCAGGAAAAAAAAAAATTGACGAGAAAGTCGTTTCACGAAAATTTTCAACTACTTCGTTCTTCCTGACGCGTGTCGCTAGGCAACGCATAGACTTCCAGCCAAAAGTTCCACCCGATAACTTGGTTTGTAAAACCTGTCTCACAGTAATTTTAGAGCCGTGTAATGGCGAAGGTCTTTGCACAGTAAATCAGTAATGAATACAGCGGCCAAATATCGCAAARTTTTGGCTTTGCGATTTGAAAGAAAAATCATTAAATGAGATTGAACTATAGCATGACATCGTAAATTATATTAATCAAGCAAAGACTCCGAGGCCGTGTCATCTTCACGTACAGAAGCAATAGCGGCTGAGGCGGACAAATCAGCCAAGGTCTTGATAATTTACAATATTACTGACAAAAACAGAGAAAAACGCCATGAACTCCGTGAAAACCGGTGATAATGATAAAGTAATGATAATGATTTTAAGGGGGTTGATTTGTTTAACAAGAAAGGCATCACCTAGCATTTTTTAGGTTTTACCTTATCCTTTATTTGTATTATTTTTCGATCGCAAAGGAGGTTGGCTAGCTGTATAGCCACCCAATCCCCGGCCCCGGATTCGCTTTTATGATAGCGTGAAAACCGCGAACTAAGTAAAACTGCGTCGCATTAAAAGGTGAGAATGCATGTGGAACAATTTCTTCGTGTTACCAAAGGCCTAAAGCTAAGACAAGCTAAGACAGTTATTGCCTACTATGTTTATTGCTTGACTGTTAGGGTTAACGTCTGTCGTTTATACATCAATGGTTTCTCATCCAATCTTAATATTTAAGGGCATTTACGATTGATTTCATGATGTCTTTCAAGTGTCTAAGTGTATTATCGCAATTTGATATCGCCATTCGTTTAAACGGTCTCGTTTCGAGAGCCCAAGATAGGGCGTATTTTAAGAATGTTAGAGAGAGTGCCGTGTGATTTGTTCATGAAAATCAGGAAAGCCAAAAAAAACTCTTTAAAAAATCCCTTCAAACCTTCAATTTTTATCGATACCCTGAAACGACGCCAGGAATGATCTATTAGTCATGACCGTAACTAATTAATCGATCAAACCCTGTAACAACCTCTGACTGATTTAAGCCAGTCAGTGCACTGCTAACGCGCAGATTGAATTTGATCACGGGCAAGATCAGGAAACATCCTCTCTCCACTCCCCTTCCCTCCTCCCCTTATTACCACATGTTTTGCCAGGGTAAGCTCRTCAGTATAAAGCTGTTRTCAAAGAGCGCCTTGGGGCAAATAAAATATCAAAAGCAAAACAGGTTTTTTTATATTAATTGAATGCAATGAGGAAAAGAGTAACAGGCACCCTAAGATCCCGCGTTTACGCCCATGAGCATGCCAATTACAAAACCACCTTTGATCTTTTGGCTTTTAAGATTCCAGCGGCTTGTAATGAACACGAAACGATTTCATGGCTGCGTCTTATCTTATATTCAGCAACAACGACAACAACAACAACAAAAACAAGCAAACAAACAAAAACAAGGACGTATAAAGTGAAATATAAAACCTTTTTATTATATAACTTTGAAATAAATATATCTGTATCGAGTTAGTCTAATCAGTAAACAAGAGAATTCTGAAAACGGTTCGTACAATGAAATTGGAGAGAATATATAAGATCATAGTTAACTATTAACTATGATAAGATATARAATAACCATATTATCTTATGTAABAGACTAGAGTGACCACAGTAAATCCGTGAAACACTAATTACTAAATAGTACAAAATAGTGCTAGTTAAACAATAGAAAACAGTGAAATTTGCATGAARTTGTRCTAAAGTTTCACGGATTTACTGTGGTCACTCCAAATGGAGACTAATCTCCCTTATATATTGTGAGCAAAGTCGGTATAGCCAAGATAATAATGATAACGAATACAAACTGATACAGTTTAAAGGAAGACTTCTTTGTTTAAAAAAATATAGGGATTTCAAAAATTCAGAAATGACTTCTTTTATTTACATAATATAATTCTCTTTCTTTCTTTCTTTCTTTCTCAGAGAAGACGTTTCAAATTTACCGTAGTTTCTCCGAACTTTGAATAGCTAGTGCAATAAAAGAAGCATTTCTTTACTAGAGGCAAACACCTTACTAATGGCATGCACGGTTAAGAAACTCTRAAAAGAAAAGTATTCTATAATTATCTAAGGTCTTGTGTGTTTTGGTTCATGAAAGACTTTCATTACTCTATAGGGCACACAGTATTTGATATTCATACAGCTCATGCATGAGATAATTTTTGTCAACATCTGTAAGACGCAAAAAGTGCACTAACTAAACAAGCAWTAACATTTTACTACCTTTAAATAGTTTATAAKGTAACAAACCTGGCATAAATCATCYTTGGGAAAACGATACTTTTGAAGAAGCCGTTGTCATGAAATGAGCTGCTTTGGATTTCTTAAGTAGAGATTTTGTCTTTCCAGAAATATAACTTTTGTTTTTTACTCAGGGTTTTGTACAGAACCAAATGATTTGAGATGATTGTTACAGATTTGATTAATTACTTTGGTGAAGGGATAATAAATACCTTTTTATATCACATTTGTAAACGAATTAATATATATAACAAGAACTCAAAACTACCTATCTTATTTTGACTGTTCATATTGATAAATGTTCGGTAGCATCCATGCAGAAATATATATACATCATGATTACCTAAACTATAGACTTTTGTAATATTTTTAGCAATTTCTTAGTGGAAATATCTCTGAATTCTAATATGGTCTAGAGTGAAGACTTGCCTGCCATATCGATGCCACATTTCTTGAGCTATCGGTGAAAGTGCTYAGTCCACTCATTAATGAACTTGGCTGACAATTTGCCAAAGAATTACTTAAATTGTACATTTGTTGAAGCGTAGAACTCAAATTGCTAAATGAATTCGCATGGTTTCCACTTGCATTTGTTGATGGGAGACTTCCATAACCGTTCGGGTTCTGTGCACCGAGGTTCTTCACTCGATCTTTGAGCTCATGTTCCAACGCCTTTTCTACTAATTTATTCTCTCTTTTCCATCTCATACGCCTGTTTTGAAACCATATTTTTACTTGCTTTTCGGTTAAATCTAAAGACTGCGCTATTTCGATTCTTCTTGGTCGACACAGATATCTATTGTAGTGGAATTCCTTTTCCAATTCGACTAGTTGCTTGGTTGAATAGATTGTCCTATTTAACTTATCCATGGCTGTTTCTTTAGCTGGTGGCGCCGCTGGGAAAAAAAAATCAGAAGTTAAGACATTTAGATATTATAAATTCAGCTATTTCATTTCTTAATTACTTAAGCGATATATTTAACGCATGTTTGTGGATATTTTGAATCGCAAGATTAAACATGAAAACTCAAAAATATTATGCCATGAATGATGAACTGAACAAACATTTTCGCCATGCGAAATTGTGCAAAAAGTTACAATAGGATGTGTTTACCCTGATAATATCTGAAGTGTTTTCTCAAATGCGTTTTTATTTGTCGGACAAAATGGAATTGAAAATCCAACAACCTAAACAGATCAGCTCAAAATTTAATTTCTGATTTGATACACTCGACAAAACACGCGACATTTTATGCGACAGTATTTTTTTAAAATGGGATTTTATGTGATTCGTATCATCTATACTAAGGTACATTCGCTATCCCAAACCWATATTTGAAATAGAGAATCCTTACTTTTAAACCTACAATACTTTTCTTTTTAAGTTAGGGCCTTCTTGATCGTAATTGTAGTCTAAGTAGAAGGATGTGTGTTTGAGTTTCATGCCTTCTCGGAATGGCCAAGTCACGTTTCAAAATCAATTTTTTCTCCAGCACATTTATGGATAGCAACTTTCTCCAGCGACCTATACAACTAACCATTCTATTTAAGGCACATTAACTTTATTATTATTATTATTATAATCAAGGGGTAATCTTAAAGAGAGAGAGATCTTAATTCCATTGTTGAATTCTTGCAGTAAGCAAAACAAGATTTACCGAGTRTGATTCGAGCCCAAAATCGAGTGACTTTTCCCATCAATGTTGGCACTTAATTTGACTATAATTTAATACTTCTTTTGAAAATTAACGTGTCTATAATGCACTAGTTCTAAACTTTAAAACTTGAGAGCTTAAAGAAGTAGAAATGATATTTAATGGACCGAAAACTAGAATCGCCATTTGTGAACGAGTAGTATCTAACTTAGGACAGATCCGGTATGTAAAGGAACGCGATGCTTAATTCATCAAAAAACATTGAAAAAATATATAAATAAATGAATCTTTTTAAGCATATTATCAGAAAACGAACTTGATRCTATTTTTAATGGTTGGATGTACAAATTTTAAGCTTATTTTGAAGAAAAAGGATTCAACGTGAAGCGTAATCCAATTTCAATTACTTTTAWAGTTGAATTTTGAACGCTATGTTGCTAACTATAAACCTAAATGAACATCAAAAAAGCTAGAAGATACAGGGTAATCTTCATAAGCTACAAATAAGAATAAAATAAGGGTTCAATAGCAGTAGATAGTGCAAAAGCATTGAATTTGGAGCGGAAAAAGGACTATTGTTTAAAAAAAGTGTGAACGGCAAAGAATCTTAGTGTGTTGTTTCGATACGAAAGTTAAAGTTGTTAGTACTTTGATGGTTGTTCTCAGAGAAAAATAATCTAACTTCGCTCGTAAATACATAAGGAATTTAACAGAATATTTGGCTTTTTGTTGTACAGGTAATATTTAGACTTACTGGCATATGCTAAGGCGCCACAAGTCGGTATAAAGAGGATTACAACACATTTTGGTCATGGCGCCTAACGCATTAGTTACTCAATGGCGCCAACGACGTGTCTTGTCTTGAAGTTTCCAAACATCCACCTAAAGCCTCAACTACTTGGTATAAAATCCTCCAAGTACCACAAAGGGTTTTCTTCTGATGGAATTATATTTTTTGKTCGATGGAAAGAAATAAATGAAGTAAAATAAAGAGCCGAGCTCGAGGCCGGGAGACGAATTGGCTAACACCTTCATTTCGGAAAACATTTTGTGTTAACAACCTTTGTTACTACTAAGTCTTAAGCAAATTAAGTCAAAAAGACTGATCTTAGAATATTCATTAGAAATTTTCAGAACTAAAATGCTTCATAAAATTGAGTTTAAAATMTTGTTATCAAACGAGGCAAAGAGCRCACCGCGTATACGGAACAGTCCCCACCCACTGCAGATATTCAAAGATATCATTCCAGCATAGGACARCTACCTCAAATTAGSGGTATATTGMATTGGTTTAACAGATTTCGTACCTTTAGCTCTATATTCAGTCATCCATGGATATATCTTTTSTTTAGCAGTTTCTTTTTCTACGTCTTCAGCGTTTTTTAAGTTGTTCGATACAGGGGTCAGAGATTGCCTCGGAGGGACTGTTGCACTGTTTTTTTCCATGTCAAATATCAGGGTGCAACTACTCAGTAAACGTTTGGTGTTCTAAGCCGAAAACAAGAATGAATGATTTGACGAGGTTCTGACCTTTCCAATGTTTTGTAGKCAACTATAACAACGTGGCTTACGGTATGCGAAGAGGTCAAGTTTTGGCAGAATACGACTAGTCAAAAACTGATGATGCATTATGATGTATTAGTCTCGGTCATGTGACCTCAACAACGACCAATCAAAATGTTCGTAGGGTCATTGAACTTGGCTAAGAGTGGTCGCTTCGGGTAATGAGATCTATCTTGTCATGTATCTGTCTAGAGACCATTCATCATTGGTAAATAGGTCCTGTCTTCAAGGCTCAGTARAATCCTTAGCTAAGATCAACAATTTGAAGCATATTTTATGAACATCGTTTTTTTCAAGTACCTCACGAAAGTGTTTAAATTGTACTTTGTATGAAAGAGTTRAAGCCATCACTCCCCTTGTGCGATCCCGCTTTCCAGTACAAACTCGCCTTTTTGTACTTTATTTTTTCCATAATGAAATTTGAGAGTCCACTTCTATTTAACGTTGAAACCTACTTTTGCAAAATTAACTCGTGTGCTCAGAGTCTTCAATTCAAAATCCGCTCAACAAATTTTCTTTTGTTATAAACTTAACAATGACTAGTATAGCAACAGCTTCATTGTTTTTGAGGAAAGTCACATACGAGACGCARAATAAAACAGCCGTGTTCCTAATTAAATAAAGACTCGATGGTTTCAAAGGGTATGTTTTAGGACTTCATCGATCATGCTGTCAGGTTCTGGGACTGGTTGGCTGCGATAGTCCTAAAGTAGGACACTCAAATAACAACGACGCGAAATAAACCATACTTCAACCTCAAATAGATTCCTGATCGAGAGGAAGAATACTACTCAAAATATTATCGGGTAGAATATCGCGATTTTTAGGTGATCGAGGTCACGTCTGCGCAATGAAGGCAAAGAATCTCGGCAAATTTATGCGGCCCACCCACCCATCGACCAAATACCAATGCGGTACATTAATACAAATACCCGCAACTTAGTATCCGGCACAGGTTTTGGCTTCCCCTCGAGAAAAGAGCGTACAATTTTGATTTTACAAAAATAATACTAAGTTCAAAAATAATACCATAATAAGTCCATGGCCATGACTTTGGTTTATACAAAAATAGAAAAATAGTTAACCTTCTGAAAAATTTCACGTTCAAATTATGGTCATGGTCATATACGCTGTTTATATATCTGGTATTTTTCCCCAGAAAAATGCCTGTTTAAAGCAAGAGTAAATGGACAAAAATTCCCTAACAAAACACCCTTGTATTACACGATTCTCAGTGCCCATTATAAGTTTTGCAAATGGCGTTTCAGCCACAATACCATTGCACAACCTCACTTTTTCCCCAACGAAAACAAAAACTTAACTCCACAGAGATAGGAATCTGAAAAAAATAACTGTATAAAGATAATACCCAGATATCTTAATTACAAAACTTCTAAATTGTCGGTCAAATGGGCATTTATTTTCTCTTTGTCTTAATTCCAATTTCTCATTCTGTTTTTGTTCGTTATTTCGGTACAAATCAAGAAATATAAATACTGTACAATTAACTACAGAAATATATTCCCATAGAATCCGTTTCTTGTCGTTCTTCAGAAGAAGGATATTCGTCATTCTAGAGTTATGTTGACTAGGTATCGGATGGTTGGTGTTTTTAGCAGCTGATCCATCATTGTCAAGTATATCATGTACAGGAAAATACAGCTGTGTACTTCAAGACTGATACCGGATCATGAACAACAGATTAGCYTGAATAGTATAGTTCCTTAGGACAAGCATAAATCGCTTGGTGCCTGGCGCATTACAGAATTGCTTCGTGGCGCCAACTTACGGTGTTTTTCTTCTTGAGAATTTTACACACCAACATAAGACCTCTTCTCGGCAACCGYAATTTGAAAACAAAGTTTTTCTTTGTCATCACTAATTCATATGCATATGATGATTTTAAACAAAAAAAAAAGGTCTCCCCCTCTCCACTGGTCCACCTCTTCTCCACCTTAAAAATGRTCCAGTTTTCGTCGTTTCAAAGAAAACAGCGCTCCAAAAATTCATTAACAGATGATCATATGAAAAGTGCTCTTGCTTGTGAATTCGACCTAACTCAGGTTTTCAATCTGTGGGCTAGCAGTGCCTTGACTTAGATCAGGCCAGAGGTCGTTTCTAGGGCTCGATCTGTGAGTTAGCTGTGCCCTCACTTAGGTCATCCCAGAGGTTGTTTTAGGGCTCCAACTGTGAGTAAGCCGTGCCCTGACTTGGGTCAGCCCAGAGGTTGTTTCAGGGTTAGATCTGTGAGTTAGCCATGCCCTGACTTAGATCAGCCCAGAGGTTGTTTTAGGGCTCCATCTGTGAGTTAGCCGTGCCCTGACTTAGGTCAGCCCAGAGGTTGTTTCTGGATTCGATCTGTGACTTGGTTCAGCCCATAGGTTGTTTCGTATATATCGATAAAATTCGAAGATGTTTTGTGCCTGTTAAGCCAGTAATCTCTGTTGTAATTGTTAAGCGGTTTAGTTGATTAGTCTAAATGCCGTCCACACGAATCTTAGTACACTAAGACTTTACAGATGGCAAATAAGGATGATTTTAATAAACCATGCAGAATAATTAATCGTTGACCCAAATATATCTAAAGTCGAGCATTTAAAGGCAGCAGAAAATAAGTCAAATTACTGAATATTTCTGTATTTAAAACAATGTTGTTCATAATCTAGGGTAACAATGAAGAAAGTTAGTATAAAGCGAGTTTCGTAGGGACAAAATGCTATAAATGTAGGACTATTACAAATTCTGTATTATGATTGGCCGGCGCCACTAGTGTCGATTACTGAGTGATATATCTTCCTATAGTGAGAAAAACGAACGCAAAGCTTTTCGACTTAATTTTGGAGGTTTTGTATACTTATATTCACTAGACGACTATTATATCTGTACTAGAATCATTAAACCTCTTTTASTTAAGACTATTGTTAAATAACCCATCGATATATTACATCTCGAACTGTCCGCTCTAGGCTAAGTGGTTGCCTTCAGGTTGTCCGCGGTTTGRACGACTGTTTCCGCAATTATCAACACAGTAGACTCTCTTGATATGAGCACGAGATTCAATTATTCGCTCGACATGAAAACT
Organism: Actinia tenebrosa; assembly: GCF_009602425.1. The sequence continues at coordinate 18,856 of NW_022261552.1, forward strand.
TTTCTTGTCTACAAAAATTACTTTACTCATGTTCGGACCGTAGTATCGGATGGCATTTCAAATATTCGCCCCCATTTCCTGCGCGTCCTCGAAAGCAAGGACAACAGAAATAACAAAGAATTCAACTCGATAAAGTCCGTTCAGGACTGATACTGGCTGAGAATGCTAGAATATTGATTTCATCTCAAAAATATTTTGGTATAATAGGCTTGTGATTCTGTAAGTCCTGACTTCAATAGCGTGATTTTTATATGAGTGGGAAACATATGGCACTGACTTTATTAAAGCACGTACACCGGTACGACGCTGAAATGGCTTCCCATTGTCTTCCATTAATTCATCCAATCATAGCGCGTAGTTGAAGATACGATAAGGTACGGTACGGCTACAGTAATGCTACGAAGCTACCGTATCGTTCCCCACTCATACGAAAAATAAAAACCGCTCTACCCGTATCACGCTATTTGGTATTTACTCCTTGAAATTCAAATACATTTTAATTAACGAGTGAATTAATGTCCTAGACACCAAGTCTCCGCTAGTTTACATCAAATATTTGACCAGGTATTTAATAGGATTTACAGCAAATACAAAATATCTGCGACTGTTACTTCTAAGACAGTTGAATTGGTGCGATTACTGTCTTATAAAAACGTGTACKCTTTAAATAGATACTCGTTTCTAACTTGGTTTACTTCGAGGTTGATTTATGCAGGTATGATCCCGCTCGCTTCTTGCGGGTAGCGTCCCCAAAATTTATGGCGCTGAACTGTCTGCACTCTTARAACATTGTTATTGAAAAATTAACACCTTTGGATCGATATAAACCGATTTTCACACCGCCAAGTAAATCTAGGCTTGGCAAACCGTCCAGTCTGGAGCCAGTCGAACTGGACATGGTTATTATATTAATTCCTGTGTCTACGTCCATCCGGTGCTAGCAGTGTCAATTAAGAATATGAGTTAAGTACAACGCTTCCATCAGACTTGGAGGTGCTTGCTTATTATTAATCACGTGACTTTTTTGGAATTGACTGGGAGCAAACAAGCGGTTGACTGAGGGGCAACTAGCGGATGTTAAGTTAAAACATGTCAAAATAAGTCCTCAAACTATTATATTTGACTATTTCTACGTCATGAAACCAGAAAGCAAAAGATCAAAACAACCTCCAAGATTCTACAAGTCATTAAAAACGTAGCTATTACCGGAAGTGACGTCTATTGATAGCAACCTGTAGCCAAAGGTGTTAATTTTTCAATAAAAATAGTTTAAGAGTGCRGACAGTTCAGCGCCATAAATGTTTGGAGCGCTACCCGCAAAAATGCGCGCGGGACCATACCCGCATTAATAACTGTTTTTCTTAGATGTGTCGGTATTAATTGCAATTGAATGCAAGCACCATCGTATGCTAGAAACGTTTATGTAGTCAATTATCAGTTGAGAAGATAATACTTCCCTCCTTCTCTCCCTTTCTCCTCCCCCCCCCCCCCCTACATTTATTCCTCCTTCCCTCCTTCCCTCCTTCCCTCCTTCCCTCCTTCCATCCTTCTATTCCTCCCTTCTAACTCCATCCATCCATCGCTCCCTTCTCCCTCCATTCATCCTTACATCCAGACCTTCCTCCCCACCTCCCTACCTCCCTCCCCACCTCCTTCTATCCTACAGCTGTGAACTGACTTCATCCGTAATAGAATGTACAGTTAAAACAATTTAAAAAACGCTATATCGTTTAAAAATTACAGGGAARTAGTAACCGGTACGGCACGCAGTTCTCTTTCATCAAAAAAGCGTGTTGCGCTCTAAGAAACCGTATGTAGATCTTGTCCCGAACATCATGATCTCAAAAGCTGTACCACTGACCTTGTTGGTTTTTTAGTTGCCCTTATTAGATAATTTKTGTGAGGGAGACTAGTGTGTGTGTAAACACCTTTTATTAAGAAAACTTAATTGTAATCTTATTCCACAGGAAGCCCACCTATGTTTTATGTTCAAACGTGCGCAGCTACAAAAGTGAGTGTAGACGTATCCGGGAACCCTGTGGCTCGTTATCGTCTCATCATAATCCTTACGGGGGTCCTGTGGCGTTGTGCTCTTGTCTTAGCAGTCAAGGTTATTCAATCCAAGGTAACGATAAATATATCTAGGCTTAAATGTCTTTWWRAAATGTTYCCTTAGACACGTTTAGAATATCTATTTCATATTTAAGTGAAATATAATCAAAAATATTGAATATTSGTTGGGAGCGCGTGMTTTATGAGAGYACACAGCASGCGCGCGCAYTTTCAGTTGCGTCATTCCTATCCAAAATAAASGTTATTAAAATTTGTATYCTATAAAAGAAATAAAAAACTTGCTTGCTTTGCTGTTTGGAGTTATAAAGCACTTTGGGATTGGCAGAACACTTGAGAAGTGTCGCACCCCGCTRCACATCTTGCTTCTCCTAACACTTCTCTCGTGTTCTGCCAACCCCGCGTGCTATATAACTGCACAGAGCACACGCGCGCGTTTTCTATTTTTTCAATAATGCGAATTTACGTTTTTGAAGTTCATGATGACGTAGGTTAAAACCAAGAATGAGTACATTTCTAATATTTTTAAGGCCGGTTTAAAGGGTACGATTTTCGCCTACAACTATCGTATACAATACGCTCGCGTCTGTCGTAGGCGAGTTGTAGGCTTGATTTACACGCTACGACTCGAGTTTTAGGATGGCGCGAGGGTGTTGTAAACGATAGTTGTAGGCGAAAATCGTACCGTCTAAACCGGCCTTTAGAAAGTTCAATTCAATTYGGGGAAAAGTACATATAACCTTCAGAAGGCCGGCCACTTGAGCTATTAAATTTTATTATCCAACGGTCCCG
>NW_022261552.1:47110-72415 GCF_009602425.1 Actinia tenebrosa
GATGTAAAAGTAGGTCAGTAACCAGTAACACTGTAGACAACAGCTTGTTTATTGTTGATAGGTTCACATCGGTGGAACAAACACCTCTTCATTTTAACCATCATTTGTACCTTATAATGTTTCATCAATGCAACTTAGCATTAAATGCCGGTTTTCAGTTCTTGTAGGACTGTAGCGCTGCAAATGTTATCCGTTTATTATAAGACCGAGTGGAAATCAGTGGATTATGAAGCATTTTTTATCTATTTATTTATTTGTTTATTTTTACAACATTACGAGTGTAATGAAAATTGCTGTTCGGATAAAGCAATATTAGCCAAGTGAAAGATTCAACGATGTAAAAGTAGGTCAGTAACCAGTAACACTGTAGACAACAGCWTGTTTATTGTTGATAGGTKCACATCGGTGGAACAAACACCTCTTCATTTTCACCATTACCTTATAATGTTTCCTCAATGTTAACTAAGCATTAAATGCTGGTTTTCTTGTAAGACTCTAGCGCTGCATATGTTATCTTTATCTTGTTTTTTCCTTAATCAGACTAGTGGAAATCAGTGGATTATAAAGCATTTTTTTACAACATTACGAGTGTAATGTGAAAATTGCTGTTCGGTTAAAGCATTTAGATGTTTAAGATGTTTTATTGTATATAGGGGAGCATATGTGGCTAAAAGTGAAAAGTGGTGTATATTAGAAAGCACATTTTTACTCTTACTATTGATGTAATGATAACAATTGACGTTTAAGTATATGTTTTAGTATGCAAGCTATCATTCAATTCCAGAGAGCTCCATACTTCATATATAGAGTATGAAACAAAGGTCTCTTTTACCATTAACTTAACATTAGCGCAACGAAATGTCATCAATTTTACATATATATATATTGATTTGTGTATTTTAGGTTTCATATATTACTGTTGCAACTCAAGTTGAATAGCTCCATGAACTAGGTAGACAATAGTTTGCTCATGGTCCAAGAATGGTGCATGCCATTGATGCTTGCAGTCAGTCGAGGACGCTCAATTTCAAATATCCACTGATTGAGTTTAGTTCCATCAGTAGATAATTGAAATAGAGAGACCAAGACACTATCTTTCTGCACTCCAAGGCCTTTCTAATTCTAATGTTCTCATTCAACTGATCCATTGAGGGATTTTACGGCAGCCATGCTGTAGAGCAGGAGCAGTGTAATGCTTGTGCATGACAATATATTTCATTCCACACAGTTCAAAGTCAGATCTAAGAAATTCGTTTTTCCCTCTACAGCATGATTGGATGTTGGGAAACGTTTTCATATATCCTTTATTAGCACTAGCTCTTTTACTTAGTGTACACTAGATAATGCACAAACCAAATTGTATGCCAGACTTAACAAAGGCACTACTGTATTTAGAAGTCCATGCCAGTTTTATCGCGGTCCTTATTCCAAATACAGTGTCTCAAAATGAGSTGAATTGTACACCAAATATTGCATAAACAGAATCATAAGACTGATCAACAACCTCTATGCTATCAGCTCTATAAAGTTTTTATTCAGCACACTGTCAATATTACAGTATCTCGATGTACTACAGCTCTTCATTACTTATATCATTTGGATGATATTGACGATCCACTTTATGAGTCTGAAGAAGTCACTTGAGCCAAAATACATTTATACTTGATATTTGTGGATTCTAACGTATAGTAGTATAAATAAGAGGATGTATTACAAATCATATTTACTAAATATTACTTGGAAAGTTAAGCTGCGCATATATATTTACTCAAAACCTTTGTACGAATTTTCAGTTACCAATCAGTGCACTTTTATTATGTTTGATATTGGTCACGATATCATAACACATGTATAATATAAATAAGATCGAGAGTTCTTAAAACAAATCGTTTTAACTAAATAATACTTATATAGCTTTGAGTGCGTAAGGTCTAGCTGCGCAAAAAGATTTCGTATTTTTCCAAGCTCTAAAGTACAAGCTTTTCTTTACCAAAATTGACTATGTAAAAATGTATCACTGGAAATTAAATTCCATTCAATTTCAATTTATTTAAACTGTGTTTTTTTTTCAATCTTACATAATAGAATTACAAAAATATATAAATAGCTTGAATAATATTTACARTTTTTACTATAATTAACATATAATAGGTGTAAGTGTACGACAGCGAAAGGAGCCAAAGCTTTCTAGTTGGCTGTCAAGAAAGAGTGCTTTTCTCCTGGAAATTATAAGAATATCTTCTTATTTTTAATCCACAACCACATCTAGTCTTAATTTGGTCTTGGTTTTAAATAAACAAGTTGACTTTTCCATATTGAACGCTTCATTATTCGATACAGTTTTTTTTAATAAAACAAGTCGCAGAGTTGGCAAGCAAAATGACTATTAATGAAAATTGCGCATTATATAACAATTGAATTCCATCTAAGGTAAAGTCAAAGAAGAGTAGGCATACTTTTAGTTCCCGGGGATAGTTATTTTGATATCGTAGCAATTTCACACAATAGTGTAGCAATATAGAATCAAAAGAGCAAGTATATTCTAGGATTTCCGAAAAAAAACAATGTYCGTAGTGTTGAGTCCGCTCGAAAGCTGATTTTCATTGCTCCCTAAGTACAGTACCGCTTTTGTAAGGTTAGGTTTAGTGCTATTGTTTGGATGACCAATCTATTGTTTTTTAATCTAATCATGTAACTCGTTCCGAGCGGTAGGGCTGGCTCGTAGTGTTACTAAGGAGGCTATGATGAAAAAATTGGTAAAAAGTGAAAGAATGTTTTACACTCAAAACCACTTAAAAAATTAGGCGAATTGCCGTGGTGTATCCCTCATTAATGTGGTCTACACATGAAAACGACAGCTGCAAAATATAAACTGYTTGTTTGCTTGGGTATTTGACCAGAGGTCGTTAAAAGGTATAAAACCGATGTTTCTTGCCTCATCTCATGTGGAGTAAATGACGGCCAATGACAAATAGCTGGAAAGGGACTACACCACTCTAAAATCTGGACCCTTTCATATTTAGCAGGGTTGCCGCCTTATGAATCACTTATCAATGGACTGAAGAGATCAATAAACGAAACCGGTGTCCATAAAAGTTGTGATTCTTGTGAGTTGTGAGTGCGTGAAAGCCAACAAAAAGGTATAGGAACTGTAACTTGACGATGACATTAAGCCAAGCCTCGATTAAAAATGTTCCAACCATAAATCAGTTGTATGGAAAAAAATTCAAGCCTTCAAACCTACCCCATACTTTATGGTTCGTTGAATTACTAGACACTTGTATGTGGAAAGCATTTAAAAACGTTCCAGTGCTTTAGTGTGATAGTTTTAAGAGAAGACTTTCAAGTCATTATAAATTTTATTAATAAGATACAGTGAGAAGAAAAGATTTTCGAAAGCTCAGAAATCCACTGCAAACGTATCAAAAAACGTCGTGCCATACAAACGGTTTATTCATGTGTTCTAGACATAAAACACGCAGTTGTAAAACCAGTTACATATGGTCGTTTGGTTATCTGACCAGAGGTCATTAAATGGCTTAAATGCCGATGTTTTTGCCTGTTCTCATGTGGAGTAAATGACAGTCAATGACAAATTGCTTGAAAGTGGCCAGCCCCATCTGAGCTCTGGGCCATTCCATACATCATTAGGGCTGCATTCTTAATGAGAGACAATCATAGTATAGAGAATTTATGGTGTGCCGAATGACTTGGAAATTTTAAATTTTACAGCGCAATGTGCAAAAATATGACCTTAGGTAATGTATTCGCATACTTTTATCATTTGCACTGTTATTTATCATGAACCGACATATTTGGATGCAAAGCTAGTTTTACCAAATAAGGCGTGGAAAATCTCGTTTGGCAGCAAAAGCCCGTGCATATAAAAACGTAGCCTGAGAAAGCAGACGTCCTTTCGCTCCCCCGTCCCCTCCGCAATCGTAAAKACCAAATAAGCCACATACAAGATATTAAACTTCTAGCACGATACAGGGGCTCTCGGGAATATAATGTTCAAAATAGCATAAGACCTCAAAAGGATTAGTAGATATATAGTGTTGTAGATTATATTACAACGTTGTAAACAACGTTGTTACAATTCTTTTAAATCATTGCAAAAATGAAGAAATGCCGCATATGGTACATTATTTTATTCCTACCCGCAATAAATGTATTTGGTGATCCACGTGTTTGTACTATACATAAAGTATCATTCGACTCAAACCTAACAATCAAGTCAGACAGAGTTTTAAGATATCAAATGTGGTCATTACACTAAATGCTAGCGGGTATATGACCAAAGGTCATTAAATGGTATAAAACCGATGTTTATGCCTCTTCACATGTGGAGTAGATGACGGCCAATGACGAATTACTGGGACCACACCCCTCTAGATCCCTGGACCCTTAGGGTTGCCTCTTCAATGAGACACATTAATCAGTTGTATTGAAAATCCTTAATTCTAGTTATCGATACCCTGGATTTTATAGTGTGCTGAGTTGTTGACAACTTTTATAAAGATGAAATGGAAAACCAATATATAACCAATTCCATGGTTGTTTGGTTTGCTGATCGATCAGAGGTCATTAAATGGTATAAATACCGATTTTTATGCCTCGTCATGTGTAGGTTAAACTTAATGGCGGCCAAAGTGACCGCACCCCTACTAGTTGAACAGCCATAAAGTGCTCGGCATGTAAATTTGTGTAAATGCTCCAGTTGGGAAAACCTTGCAAAACTATTGTCCTGCATTTCTGATCCCAACTCAAATAAGTTACCGTTTCTATGTCCACAAGGTCAACCAATTAGCTAGAATATCTCGGAAATTAAAACTCAGATTGTGGAAAATTGATTATAAATTGTTTTAAATGTTTGTTGTCATGTGAAAATAAAGGAAAAGTCGTCATCCTTGTAGTACTCTTTAAAACAGATACCAGTGTGTAAATGTAGTTTTTTGTGGGACTGTTTGTGGGACAGTATTTTAATTCTACTGGGAAAACTGCTACAACGATAAATAAATGGATGGACGCCGGGATGGATCATTTCTCCCGCTCATCTCAGTTACAAACTTATATTGTCGTTCGTGCGGGATCCCTGTGGTTTTAAACGTTTCGGGCTTCCTTTGTCAAAGGCCAGGTCTCCAAGCTAAATTCAATATGGAGGACAGCTTGAAGTGCTTCTTCGCTATAATATCTGCAAGTTTTCTTTCATATTTTCGACCCTTTAAAACTATAAGTGTCGTAAAAATCACCACAAAGACATCTGTATTCACTTTCAAATAAGGTAARCTTACCAAATATGAACATGGAGTCGATAACAACGCGAACTGGCGACAATTTTATTTGGGAAAAGTTACTGGATAATTTGGTGCAAGTGTGACATCCCCAAGGCAAACAATTCTGCAAAACAGCTCAGTTCACCTAATATTCAGAAAGAATAAAACCTAACAGACTAGGAACTAACCTAGACCACTTGACTCGAGCAACAAAACAAAACAAAACAAAACAAAACAAAAGCACTTCTGGTGATTGAGATACCGAGTGGGAAACTGAAATATCAAGTCTTGAATTTTATCATTATTTGTTAGAATTTGCAGTATGAGTTTTGTCAAATTTTCTATTTAAACACAACTGTAAGGACCAAACACAACCAGTTGATACTCTTTATTAACATGTGTGCAAAAAGAAAAGTCATTTGGGGTAAAAGTAGACATGAACAAGTGAGTATGTTAAAAATACAGACAGACAGACAGACAGACAGACAGACAGACAGACGGATGGGGGAAGGAATTGCTTGTGATCAGTCTCCTGAGGTAGGGGCGACAGTAGAACAGACAGACAGAAATGCATGAGTTAAAAGAAGAACCTAAACAGAATATTTTGATTGCCGGGTCCACCAAAACTCAATTTTTATTTTGTGATGAAGGTCAAATTGCTCGGGTGTGACTAAGAATCGCAGTAACTATAATTAATTATTTTAAAAACAAAACTAAGCTATATACCCTTCTTATAATGGCTGACGAGTTCACAAAAACGAGGTCACCCAGTCATCTTGCAAGGGTGAACAAGGCTGCTCATTTAGAATAAAGGTGGATAGCGCGAATACACGGGTCAAAACAAGAGTTAAATTTCTATACTTTTCTCTTATAAACTCATTTAATGTACTTTTAAATATTGTATTGTGAACTAATGACTGGGTGACCTCGTTTTTGTGTACAACGGTGTACAAATTGTTCCGTTTTTGTATTTAAAGATTGTTTAAAAAAATAAAAATGAAGTTCACCTTTACCATAAATACATGATGTAATCATAGCTTCTGTTCTAAAACTTCTTTCAACTACACTGTATTTCGCAAATCATCCAATACTCCATTTTACAGTTCCATTCAGTGACCACGAATAATAGTTCCTACCCGAGGCTGGAGTTTCCGTGCATAGCATTTGAATTCATTCATGCCTCCACGAAAGAATTTCTATTTCTCGCGTACTAGGTATGCATATATTGATTCCCCAGTGTGCAAGTCATACTGCGCACAATAAGACACGTAATATTTCATCAGACAATGATGGATGTCCTCGTTAACAAAGACTCCAGCGTACACAGCAAAGCCATAGGTAAGACCGAAAACTTTGATTAAAACTAATGCTCTAAATAAATAATKGCTTAGAACTGTAAGTTATCCACCTAGAGCCCTTTTGGCGCACCAAATGGTGAAAAATAATGCCCAAGAGTTGTTAACGAATAGGAATTCTATTTTTCGTTGTAAAAGTTTCCCGCCATGAGCGTGTTTCAACGGGCTACGCTGCATGCTACACGGCGAACCTTTTAGATGGAACTTGCCAAGCAACCCTATATTTACAATATAAACAAGTTTCAGTCGAACCAAGGCTAAGGGTTTGCTTTATACACAAACGGAATCTAGTAATCCACGCGAAGCAAGGAAATTCACTGATAGTTGCCGAGTGCTATCAAAAATTCATTCCTAAGAAAACAAGCCGGTCAAAAATTTATTTGAGGAATCAAATAAATTTTCATAATTATTTATTTCGGTAGGTTGGACTTCAGTAAAGTAGGCCTTCGTTTAAAGAAGGTCCACAAAGGTGGCCATTTTGTAAAGCCGTTTTGCACCGGCTGCCACGTGCAAACAAAACGCATTCTAAAAACGACTTTTCAGTCACAGACTTGTCTGMGCTAAAAGGACTTAGATAAATTCTCTATGGTATCTATGATCGAGATTTCAAAACTCCTATATATATTTTTATTAGAAGTCGACACGGTAAACATCAGTGGAAAGCTAAGAATCTTGTGTGGTTATGAGTCACTCTTTAAACAGAAACGATTCTTCAGTTTCGAGAGGTTAGAGGTACCCTACTTGTATCAAATGGCACCGTGTCAAGACACGCAAAATCATAAATCATTCACTCGATCCTTTTTGGACAGTTACTTGGCAAGCACTCTTATCAATCCTGCCGGTGTAAAATGTCATTCTCCTATCTTATCTCCTTTAACATAAATATTTCTCAAACATGCAGAATAAAAAATTGTAATCGCAAAACTACTGTTGCTCATGTTGCCGCAATCCAGTACAATTTCGCGGCTTCATATTTTATATGAATAGATTGTCTTTGATGCATGTTTTGATTTCTTCGTATCAACTAGACGCAAGATTATTCACTTGTCCGCCCTCCAGACGGGTTCCCTGTGTCGTACCTCGCATGCAATCCACACGTGACGGCTTGGCAAATTGGAACTCAGTAAGGGAGATCAGCACCAACAAGAACTATCGACTTCCACGCCTCAAAGCATTATTTTGCCATCCATTATGTCTTCCAAACCTGAGGTTAGTAAAATTTATTTCACACTTCAACATAATCATCAATTTAATGTTATTTTGTATGCCAATACAGGCAAAACTGTGAGAATATATATATATATATATATATATATATATATTAGTTCATACAGAAAATCTTTTCGCTGTTTAGTACAGGGTTCATTTACTCCGATCACTTTATCTTTGTTAGCGGAAATCTGCGCAGGAAAATAGATACAAAACGGCGTCATCTTGCAAATAAAGCAAAGAAAGATAGAAGTTGGCTAGAGGTCCTTAAGACTCGTTCATGTGTTTTTTTCCATGAGCATCTTGAATCCCTCTATATTCGATTAACAACTTTGGAAATGTCTCTATTATAGTACAATTATAGTATATAATTTGGTCGGGCCTTAGTTTTAAATGCATCTTAAGAGCCGCTTTATTAATGTCGTTGAATTTTGAAAAAAAAACCACTTTATTTCTTCTTAAAAACTGAAAATAATTTAGGCCGAATTTTTCTTCGGCTGTGGTTCTCCGGCCTAACACGACTGATTTCGCAGTGTGATGAAGAAGTTGTCCATTATTTGCAATGAATTTTTAATATCTAGAATAAAGCATTAATGTTATACACTACGATTAAAAATGCTCAAACATCTTCAGTACGTGGGGCTCTAGTGGTTTTTAATGTAGAGTTCAAAGACTGAGGTCACTCTAGCCTTCCTACCGTTTAACCCAAATCATTGACATTAATGAATTTCAAATGATATTTTCACCTTTTTGTGTCCGTCTTTATCGTGGCTACAGAATGCTACTGCAAAGATTACATAAAATAATATTTACAATTACTTATCAATTTCGTAGGGATTCATTAGCAGAACGTCTTCATTCCGGCTTAGATTTACTGAGTACACCAATGGGGTACTTAGACCTTGATGACGTATCAAACACGTGGGATGTTTTGATAGTGGAATAGCTTTATACTTAATCGTGCTCCTAGACCATTTGTATCATTTGCGCCTTGGTGTTCTTATAATCATGCACACGGCTAACGCTCTGAGTTGATTTCAATTAAAGACATGGGAAAAGCGGTCTAAAACGGACACTTATGAAAGAGGTAATTATCCTCAATTGGCTTCTAACATTGGTGTGGTTGCACCCTTTTTAACTGAGTTTCCTCATTTAAACGTCGCAGATATTATGGTGTCATCTGGATCGAAAATGAAGGGAAAATACTTGCAACTCAATCGTATTTCTCAAGTTATTTCTCAGTTTTTAAAATCTGCTTCAATACCAAGATAGCATTTGTTACTTCACAAACTTGAGAAAATTTCAAGAAACTGGGATGGTTAAAGAACAACTCAATATAGTCTGAAAGGCAAGGATCAAGGCGTGCCTTTGGTTTTCTGCTCAAGGGTTTTCAATCTTGATTTCCATCAACCTGAAGGTTTTTGTTTTTATCTTGCAAGAAATTGTCTTCCAATGGATCGACTGCTTTTTAAAAATCTTAAAGTTAAATGGATGGGCCACTAGACCTCAATAGCATCTCTTCGTTCAGTAAGTGCCATCATAAAATGCTTCAACAAATCCTGGGAAAACTGCATATTTCACTGAGCATCGACTTCAAACAAAGGATCTATGTTGCTTGTTCTGGCTTAATCTAAAATTCATGTTCATGGAAAAGAAAAGCATCAGTTTTACTCTTTTTATTCAAGAATAAAAGGAAGGAGATCACTTTCATTGCTTCTAGAGGAGAATTACATAAGTACTTCACAGTATAGATGGTAAAAAAAAAAGATCATAAGAGGAAAAATAACGACACAATTCAACAGATATAAGGGTAGCCTTTCAAGCTCTGCGACTCACTCAGTGGCAAAACAGAAAGCTTCTGTGAAGGTTAGTGAAGTTTCACAATATTCTTTTGTAGTGTTTTTTGTTTCCCGTTCATATCACGGGATCCCATGCGGTTTTAATTAAGACTAAATAGGCAATTACACCCACTAACCATTAGCTTTAAGAATGAATACAGCATACTTTATCATGAATAGGGCACTCTTTACCAATATTAATATATTTACCACATATAAAACGGCTATTTTCGATCTTGTACTTAAACCATAACTTTCTTTATACTATGAGGAGCAACTGCTTGAGTTTTCTAAGTGCTCATATTTTTATTTATTAGATTTAAGTTAATGCCTTTCTTTTAGATTTCGAAATGTTAAAAGGCATCTTCTGTGTTTGGATTGCCCCCAAAAGGAAAATGTAAGTCACTGAGTGATACGTATCGCAAGATTAGGTTTACCACATCAAAACGTGTGGGCCGTTTAGATTAGTCATTCGTCATAACATACATAATAGACGCTCGCTTTGCCATTTTTTAAAAAATACTCTTAAGATTTTTAAACATATATCTGCGTTGAGATTAACGGTTAAAGCAGTAAGATTGACTCGCATTTCAATTTTGAACCTGATTTGGCAGATCTCCTTGCCTAACGCGAGCGCATTCGATACTTCGAATATTCTATATTCTCGTTTGGTTTTAAGTGCGTCAATGCCCAGCCAAATAGCACGAAGTATCTCTTTCAACGCTAACCAACTTCAACTAAAAATAAAGCTTGTGTTCTCATATTTAAAGGAATAGCGAACCATTCTCGTTTCTCATTTTGATCTTTTGCTATGACCCTCGAATATTTTTTTATCCGTCTTTAATTTTCTGAATCCGTGGCTTATTGGCGTGCCTGGCAGGTCATTAATCTTAAATTAATTCGAAGAAGAAGGTGCGCGCCAAGGTGGCTCCAGAAACCTTTTCCCGTCTCTATTCCAACCAATCAGATCCAAGAATGTGCATCGCGGATTGAAATACAAAGCGGGATGCCTTTCGCGGGAGCAATACACCGACTATTTCCATCGTTGGACCATTAATCAAAGAGGCAGTTGGCCTTTGTGCTAGAGAGATCAATAAATCTTTGGATAGACTTACACAGGTTAAACAGGGTCACCCTTATCATGTGCATTGTCTTAATGTAAAGCGGAAACGGAATAGGACCGAACCTTTACTACTTTAGGGTTTTTGTAAGTGACATTTCGTTTCCATTGGTGTGATGTAATACAAAATGTCTGAAAGGCTTGGAATGCCATCCTAGAGGGCTGGTCAAACTGCTGTAACTGGTTTTGGCGGCCAAGCACCACCCCTTGTATGTTTAGTTCCGAGCGTCTTTGGAAAATTAGAGATTTTCAACTTCAAAACTGCATAGTATTAGCCTAGAGTGTCGGTACTTGTTCAGATAGGTATAAAAATGACACAGTAAACATTCCTTCAGGCCAAAAGGCAAGATCGTGCTTCTTAGCGTCTCAAGGAGTGTTCTAATTGGCTAGGACAGATCACGTGAGCCCTTGAGAATGTCTTATTAGCTCGTTTTGTCATAAATCACTATTTTGAGGTTAAGATGTCAGGCGCATGTAAATCTAAGTCGGCAAACATGGAGCTCTCTACTTCTTATGCAAACTCGGAGACAATGCTGCAAAACTACTCGCAACAGCTGTGCCAAGCAAGAGAGTGCCAAATTGGACAGGCTAAAAACTCTCGCGATTGTTATATTGGACAAAATGTGGGTGTAGTTGAGCAAGAGGGTGCGTATCAAAGGCCTTGTGGGGCATTAGAAGAGCCAAGTAAGAGCTCCAATTTGTTAAGTGCAGTGAGAATACAAGAGTATTTGTTGGAGCCGATGTACTCCTGGATGAAGCCGAAGAAAGGTGATCCAAATCAGTTCGGTAAGTCGTCTCAGTCGACTTTAGCTCTCTTTAATCCTGCATTTTCATGCCATGAAATTCTTAGTAATTCTGAAAACTAAGCAAGTTGCATGTGTCCAATTCAAGGCAAAAAATGCATTTTCAAAACCTCTCAGTATTTTTGTGATTTTTCAATTTTAAACCTGCTTTTGTATTTTCAAATAACGTTTAACCCCGTGTTTTGGATGGAAACATTCTCTTCTCTGTTTTGACATTTAAGAAAAGCTTGCTGTCATTGTAAGCGGTTGGATGAAGGTTAGCTGTCGTTTTTTTGATTAATGGTTTTCAACCTACGCAGCTTTGTCCAAACCAAGCAAGAAAACCAACATCCAATTGTGACGTTTGGCAGATTTATTTCAGCACATTCGGGCAAGGCTCGTAGCAGACAATTTTGATAGTTTTATTGGATTTTTTCATACTTTTTAATCATAACTGAACTTGCAGTATGAAAGGTTTCTTTTGGGAGGTGTGTACGCTCTTGAAAATCCTATAAATGAAATAACCGACGTATATAGTATGTTAAACTATTCTGTAATGTAGAATGATGCTCAAAAACCCCAAAATCAAAGCATTAGTATTCTAGACGTGTTTTTAATAAGGCAGTTTACAAATATATGTATGCATTTCGAGTGCTTTAACACCACTAAGGTGAATAAGCATTCTTCAATTAATGCAAGCCACGCTTCTGGTGTGAAATCCCCTAACTAGACTACTTCGGACGTATGCTAATATCTTACTGTTACCCATTAAGCTTCATGTTGATATAACAAAAACATTAGGAGTCTCTGATGGTACTAAAGTATAATTCTTGTGTTTAACAGTTCGAACCTCAAAAAGGCATCGCACAAGTTACTCCAACAAGCAGCTTCTCGAGCTGGAGAAGGAGTTCCACTTCAGTAGATATCTTTGTACAACTCGAAGGAAAGAAATCTCCAAGTCACTTCATTTGTCTGAACGACAAGTCAAAATATGGTTTCAAAATCGTAGAATGAAATGGAAGAAAGACGAAAAGCTCAAAGGACAGCAAACTTTTCAAGCACATTCCGACGAGAATATAGATTTACGCTCGATGTCGCATATTCCTCGAATGCCTTCATTTGAACAAAATTCTCATTACTTTTAAACTGGTGTATTTTTGTTTCGTTATAGATTTGCAAGGCACATTAGGGCTTAAACGCTAGCTTCAAGTTGTCTACAGTAGTAGTTTTGTGTGTTTTATATGTGTGGGATTCTTTGTCTTGTTAGCGCAGATCATTCACCGCGTGCTCTCAACGTAATCCGACCTCTAATCACGTCAAGAAAAGACTATTTGGCGCTCGCTTTTTAGACACTTCTTCCAAAGTCAACCCTAATGAAATTTATAATTATATTTATTACCAACCCCTATGTATTTGTATTGCTATAGTTAAATGCTATACTTGTTTGTGTATTACTTGGTAAAAGTGATCAGTGGATATTTGAAATGGCTGCCCAAAGAGCAGCGATCTTCGCTACAATAGCGAACGTTTAACTCAGTTAAATACTCTAGCATTTAATGTGAAAATATATACTTCAACCCAGAATAAATACTTCAGTTACATTATATTTGAAGCCTTGTGAAGTTTCTTTGTATAATAGATTATTTCCAACGAAAAGTAGAAAATCTCTACAATCATCAACTTCGTTGTAATTCTTTGTGGACATGTAATTTTTTTACACGAAAACTTGAAAATGAACAAAAATCTCGACTGGTTACACCATTATTTAATCACTTCGACCACTACCTAGCCTCGATTCATAGTTTAGTACAATTAGTTCACGATGTTTGAACAATCTACGTACTTTAACCTGAAGTACAATAAAGTGATAATGTTGTTAAAACAAAAGGTTTCCCAAACGACGAGAGTGCCTGATAAAGTCACCATGTGACTTACACTTACAATCATACGAGGACATTAATTGTTGAATATTTTTTTTAGTTTTCCTTGCGATTGTATTGTAATTACCATTCGTAATATTGTACAAAGATGGTTGTGTACAAGTTTGGAATCTGTGAACAACGAGCGGTGTCACCGGTGATGGCGCCTTTGGCAATTAGTTTCTCACCTCGAGGTGTTTTTAGAACTTAATTTATCAATCAAGTTTCTCTCCTTTTTAGTAAACAACGACTAAAAGTTCGCTCTTATTCAATGATAAAAGAAAACCTCCGCTATGTCTGTGGAAAAAAGGGTTAATTATTATTTATACAAAAATTCATCAACGGCATTGCGGCGCCTTCCTTCCCAGAACACTAGTCAGTTTCTTGTTGTAAATTAGCCATCTCATCTTCATCGGCTAGATTTCCTAAAGAATATTCAATCTTCAATGGCAATTTCCTGTAAAACAATAAAGTAAAAATGTTAACTTGCTGGAACTTAAACCTGTATTTATTTTAATGGGATAGTAAATATGTATCAGTATTCTTAACGGAGTGTCGGGAATACCATGTCCTTCGACACTATCCTTTCTTGCCAACTCAATCTTCCCCACCTTAGATAACCACAGAGGATTTATTAATTCGCAAAATCAATTCAAACTTAATTTTTTGCATTATCACTGTCTACTTAGCTTAAAGAAGACATTTGTTGCTTTTGTTGAAGTAATTATAGTTACAACATTAGCAAAACTAGCTTCAAGTTGCCCGAAGTGATTCGCAACTTGATACTCAATAAAGATAGACGCGATGCTGAACGTGAACTAACACATCACAGATCTATCCTAAAAATGCATCTTCGATTCCTTTCCCGTACAAATCTGCACATAGAATGTCTAACAATGAATGTCATTATCATATATGGGTAAAAAACTCAGTATATTATAAGTATAGATGTATAGGGGCATGTCATAATCTGAAGCTTTTTACAGCTTTGTACTATAGTTCATCACTAGCCAATTAAAGAACAGTGGTCTACAATATGCATTAAATTCTAAAAATCAATTACCTCTAAAAATCGATCAATTGCCTCTTAAACTTTGAAATRAGTATCATGAATGCGGGTTTGTGAACTAGCAAGGCTTTCTGTTGATGATTCAAGGATTTATTTGTTGACAAAAGGCCAGAGATTTTTTTGAAGACAGTTCAATGAAGATGAAATTTGATCGGAAGCCGCCATTTTGCCAACCCTTGAAACTCATCTTGCTTCTTGCCCTTCCTAGAAAAGAGCTCTGAATTATTTATGATCATTATTATTCCCAACACTTCAAAAAAATAAATAAATAAATAATAAATAAAAAATAGTTTAACTCCGAGTCGCTTCAACCAAAATACGTAAAACGCAATTCGTTGCCAAAAATATTTTGTACACTAAACAATTGTAGGAAACAAAGCTTGTTTCTGACGAACAATGATGTAATAGTAGATAATTTCCATCGTTTTTAAATTAACAGGCAAAGTCCATTGTGAAAAGGAAAGGAAATGATAGGATTAGTCTCCTCAAATATAGTATGAATATATTGCTAAATCTTTGTTTGCCATTACTAGACTGAAGTACAATTCCGGCAAAATCACCACTGAGTGTACATTCTTTATCTCACACCTCTATATTACGGTCACCTCTTGATTGCGGACAGATATTTAAGCCCCGATAAAATCACCATACATTCTTTACTTTATAGACCCAACCTCGATATTAAGAACACTTTTTTTCTGACCCTTCGGTGCCCGTATTATTGAGGTTCCGCTGTAGTAACTACTGCGCGCACTTTTGCGTTTTCGCCTTTAAACTGTAGAAAGAATTCTGATTTTTTAGCTAATTAAAATACGGTATTAGAATCTAGCAACATAAGTTAACATATATCATTACAAAAATACTTGTATAGAGAATATGTATGTAATCATGAGCTAGTGTTTAGTATCATATCCGATTGATCATAGTATCGCTTACATTTTCATTGCGAAGATTATTTACTGATAAGGTTTTTAACTATTCTTTACCTTCTTCGATTTTTAATTCTTTCTGGTTTCTTCTCTCCTAGTTTTGAAGCGATTATCATTATACGAATGCTATTTTGAAAATTTAAAACGCTTTAGATTGTTGGAAGTTCATAGAGCTTAGAAATATATCCGAGTTGGTGTGATTATTGTCTAAAATATAAAACACTTGCGTGTTCCTTTTTTGCACTAGGATATAAACACGTTAGGCGCATTCGGAATAAGATAGAAACAAGCTCTTAGTTACATTTGAACTCTGTTCCTCATTGCTTCTCTAGTGCTCTACTTGTAACAGAGTGTAAACACATAAGCTGCCTCTTTATATTGTTTGTATAAAATAGTTTTGACGTTCGCGCGCGTAGAATCTTAATTATATAGTTTGTAAATATAGATATCTGTCTGCCTGTTTTTGTGTCTATCTTTCATTCTCTCTTTCTGTCTGTCTACCTGTCTGTCTGTCTGTTTCTAACTCAAATTATACTCATTTAATCAAACTTGAAAAATGATATAAAATTAATTAGGAAACACTTATTGCTTTTTCACTCCTCGCCCAATTCCACTTCATTCAAAAAGCCGCGCAAAACCCAAAACTAAGCAAAAGGAAGTCATGCTACAATCGCGACGCCCAAATACCTCTCTTGGGGACTTGCGCACTTCCTAAACGATGCGCAGCAAGTGGCGATAAAGGATACTCCATTGGTTCAGCTGATATATGTGGTATTCAGATAACACATTGACCTTCCATAGTCTGTGATTCGAACTCCCAGACGCGTGCGTATCAGGTTTAAACAGATGATGATTCTTGGTTCTAAATGGCCATAATTAAGTACTGAAACTAATTAATTTTTTTCGAGTCTCAGACATTGACTCCTCGTCTGCCCTTAGACACACGCATGGAGTGTTTCCTGATTTGAAGCATTTCACTAGAAGCTTTGATTAGAACGAACTCATATATTTTCTTTGTTTTCTTTGGTTTTTGATTTTCTGGCGCAAAATCATGAGAAGGTTTTAAGAGCCATAGCCTGCGTTCAGACCAGATTCTAACTCAAGTTAACCAAGTTAACATGGGCTGCGCGCTGGATAGAGAAACCTAGCATTCTTATAATTCTTTGTTGAATTTGATTCTAGCCACTGGGTTGGCAAGAAATTGAGTTCAAGTAGGTTTATGTAATGGACATAATCAAGGATTAACATAAATGTTCATTTTTTACTATAATTATATTACAGTTTTAAAGTTTTAAAGTTTGTCCTGGTACGTGCTCAAAAAGTTGTCACTGGCATTAATTAGTATAGTCTATTATAGATTTTATATTTTGTATTATATATATTATTAATTTGGAAGACCAAGTAAGAAATAAAGCTTAGCTTTATCTGTTACATCCTCGGTAAAATAAGTGTAGTTGTTATTGTTATTGTAGATTGTTAAAAGACTGGGGGAAAAGGTTCATCTTAGAAATTGGCAATCAAGAGGAATTCAACAATATCATTTGTAAGCTAAATCTAGAGGTTGGCAAAATTCCAAAAGTATTTTGACGAGTAAGGGGAATGATGTATGCAATACAGATGACATGGTACGAAAGAAACGTTTGAACCGTTGGAATGAGAGAGAAATTGTAGCAGTGTCATTTGGAATAGGTCACTTGCTTTATAGTGTCATGTACTACCGCTACCACTTTGTACGATTTTTTTTTTCTTTTTCTTTTTTTTTTTTTTTTTTCCTGTAAATTAGCACCAATTGTCTTACTATTCTCACGAGGAAATAAAATTTTAAATAAAAAAGAAAATTCGCGCATTTTTGGTAGTGGTAGTAAAATAATGCCATCATGCAAACGGCCTATTGTTTTTCTACCAGTTTTATAATTTAGTAGTTCTGACATTGTATAATAATTCAATAATGATGAAATAGTTACTATACGTGGATAGATTTAGTGCACTCTCGGGCCACTGCCTTACTGGTCGGAGTGATTGGCGACTCTTCGTCAGGTATTACACAACCTGAAAAGAAGCAAAAAAAACTTTGTGTTAATCTTTCATAGATAGCTTGAAGAAGAAATATTTTTTTTCTTTTCTATTTCAATCCCAAGTGGAATAAGGTTTAAATCTGTTAGACGCGTGCTATAGTCCAATAAATGCGGTAAAGAATATAACTAAAAATTCTGTTAAATACAAACAGCTAGAGTGATTTTACTTAGCCTGTGAACAAATAATCTTAAGCTTCTGTTTTACTTTTACTTTGACTGTTAGTACAGCTATTTATACATCTTTGTTTCGTGGGATGAAAAGATATGGCCAATGCACTCCACTATATATATTTGTAGAATTTGTTAGGTCTTTCCCTTGATTTATTAGCCCTCTCTGCGCAAAACCTAATACGCAAAATTCCGATATGCAACTAGATTCGATCTGCGAGTTAGACGTGCCCTGGCTTAAATCAGCCCAGAGGTTGTCACAGGGTTCGATCAGTGAGTTAGCAGTGCCCTGGCTTAAATCAGCCCAGAGGTTGTTTCAGGGTTTGATCTGTGAGTTAGCCGTGCCCTGACTTAAATCAGCCCAGAGATTGTTACAGGGTTCGATCTGAGAGTTAGCCGTGCCCTGACTTAAATCAGCCCAGAGGTTGTCTCAGGGTTCGATCTATGATTTAGCCGTGCCCTGACTTAAATCAGCCCAGAGGTTGTTACAGGGTTCGATCGGTGAGTTAGCAGTGCCCTGACTTAAATCAGCCCAGAGATTGTTACAGGGTTCGATCTGAGAGTTAGCCGTGCCCTGACTTAAATCAGCCTAGAGGTTGTCTCAGGGTTCGATCTATGATTTAGCCGTGCCCAGAGTTTGTTTCGTGGTGTTCGTACGATTCAAAGATAAACTATCTAGTTTTGGAGCATATAGATGTTGACGCTTTGCATCAACAAAATGTTCGTGTCGTATCTGGCCACCTAACTTCGTTGTACAAATTCAAAATGGACTCAAAACAGGACATTATTGTGGAGTAAAAAAGGTTAAATAGATGGAGTTACTCTTGATTTGGATAAGTTTGAATATTATATTTTTACTAAGAAAACAAGTCCTTCGATTGTATTTCGTTATTGATACCGTATCAATTGAACGTTAGAGTTGCAACCATTTAATGTATGAAGTTTTGTAGTGCTAAGAGCTGCAAGTTAAGTCTTTTTTCTGAAAGAGTTACTAAATGATGTAGAAAAAATCAATTCAAATTACATGGTATTTTCTTACCTTACTTTATTATTCGCCCGTCGGGTATATGCGGTAGAAAAGCTTCAGATTTCAAGGCGTGACCAGGCAAATTCCCTTCTCGATCAAAACTTTTTTATACCATTGTTCTAGGAATAGTAAAGTTGGAAGCCAAAAGCCAGAGAATTATCCAACTCTGACAATGCGAGGCTCCCAATGAAGCCTAGAGTTCACAGATGTCGAGATCAAGAGGCTCATAGACAAACGAAAGACAATCCTTTGGCTACAATTGCGGTAGGGTCAATGCAGACGTTTCGGGTCGTAGATGCGGGGCATTTTGAKGCAAATTTAGAATTAAGCAGACGAGCTTTGAGTCCGACTGACCTACCAGCTGATAGCAATGATGAAAAGAATCAAGCAACGGTTCGCCCCAAGGCAGGGGGTCCTTGGTCTTTGGCACCAAATAAAACCGATTTAACAGATATTTTACAGCCAATCTCACCAACAATGTGTCAAATAAAACCCCTATCTTAGGGGGTTTTACAGTATTCATGAGCCAAAATAAAGGTTTAAGAAAGAATTTTTTAGCACGGTTTCCATGAATCAGACCTTGTACAAGATGATGCGAATTAATTTTCATACTGCAGGACTATATTTTAGTTGAATTTTGTTCATGCTTTTGTCAATCTGCAAAAAGGTATTCAGTTTGAGCGTGATTGGATTTGTTCATAATCCTTTGACAATCCAGGAACGTACAGCTCTTGAGCAGAAGTACCCACTAGAAACACAACGCCTAAGTGCCAAGTGAAAAAAAGCTCGGCTTTAATGATGTCACAAATGTCCAACGTTGAATCAACACTTGGTCAGTATAATCATCATAAAAACCTATATTTTCCCATTTCAGATATCATTTTCTTGAGTATTATTTCTTTTTTGTAATCTTTCCCTGTCGGCTAATGCAGAGTAGATCACTGTCAAATAAAAGGAATCGTTTTCTTTTCTTTTCTTTCTTTTTTTCCCCCATATATTACTTCCATATTATATTTTGGAAGTAAAAAAGGGGGAGAAGCTTTTAGTCTATTATGGGATTGTTATAATTTCCAGTTGTATTGTCACTGAGGTATTCATATGAGTATAGCCGTTGTGCATGAGTCGATTGCATATGACGAAGATAAAACTATGTTACGCCCAAACGCAACCTCAAGACACATTCGCATGCCACGTGTCYTTAATCAGCTGTCGCACTGTATAGTCAGTTCAAGTCTGCGATCTCTTTACATTCTAAAATAACCTAGACAAGCAAAGGCCAAGCTAGAGCACGTTTCGCAATCTCGTTCTGTTAATGAGAGACCGAGGGTTGGAGACCGTTTGGTAACCTCAAGCGAATCTAACATTACACTTAACATACCTCTCTAAATGCAGTAAAAATTTCTCAAACTTCCTTTTAAGCTTATAGCACTGTTTATAATTCGTTTCGCAGTAGAAAAATGAGAAGAAGAAAAATAGAYTGACTAATGAAAGAGATCATCTTAAGCAGGACTTTACGAGATAATTTAATTACAGGATTACATATTGTATTTTTATTTTTGTAATCCAAGTATACAAGTATTGGAGGGTTTTTTCCACGACCTCGTTGGAGTTAAGAAGGTTAAATGTGACAAGAGCTATCGTTCGAACTCCTTGAACTTCGATGTATGGTTTTAAATAGCTTCACCTAGCCAAGGGGCATTTATGTTTTTAATTTTCCTTCGAATTCAGTTCGGGTTTTTAAGGAACATAGTTTCTTCTTTTTTCATCGTTAGTGCTAATTGGTTGAGGACTTGTCTAAGCTTCTTTGGGTGTTTTCAAAAGCTGTTGACAACAAGAATATAAACATTTCGTCACAGATTAAAAAAACAACAACAATAGTTTAGAAAATTAGAAATGAAAACTGCTAAAATAAAGCTTTGAATCGCCTGAARCTGTAGGCAAG
This sequence comes from Actinia tenebrosa, assembly GCF_009602425.1. The sequence goes on from NW_022261552.1 coordinate 67,820, forward strand.
TATAAGCAGTTTCAAGACGTAGGAGGTCTGCTTGTTGCACTGCTCATGTGTGGGGCCCATATTTTGTTGTCCATCAGATCTTTCGAGGTCGTTTGAACTTAACCAGGAGTGATGACAGTTATTGATTTTCTAGACACATTGGAATTTTCAATTGGATTATCAGTGGAAGTTAATGAAAATCACACGCAAGGAGCTTCCCGAAGGTCAAAACCATGATGGAGAGAGTACGTCTGGATCTCAAGTACACAAAACGACTTTGAACCTTTTCATTAACCCTACTAAATGTTACCATGTCCAACGTTGTTAACATGAGTTATTTCTGTGTTGTTGTTGAGACAAACCGTAGGAGTAGTGACTTCATATTTTATCTCCCAAATACTCAATTCATCCCAGAAATTGCTATATTGCCCTTTGAATTCTAGTTCATTTCTAGTTTTCTTCTTTTGACAATTCAGTGAAACTGATACTCTAAATATAATTCGCATTACGAAATCCTTAAATTTTCTAAATCCGGTAATAAATTCTTTGCAAAGAAAATTAGGCCACATTAAAAAAATTTGCGGTAAAAAAATATTTTTTGGAAGAAAATAGTTCCTGCGATCTGTGATTGAAAACATGGCCTGTTTGTTTGATTTCCTAACAAGCTTTGAGGTTGCATGGCGTGAGAAGTAAGAAAACAGGCTAAACATCAGCGATGACACTTATTAATTTTTGAGACTTGAGGAATTCGGTGCGGATTTCCAGGTCAATACACGCAATGTTATCTTTATCAATGGCGTTTAATGCCTTACTGCGGTCTTCCTTACAGCCTTCCTGTCGCTTAGCGTCTTTTGTGGAGATTGTTATATTTGGTTTGGTTATTTTGGGCAGTGGCAATGAATTTTCAAGATAAGAGGTCAGGGATTATCGGAGGAGTCAGTTGTATAAACTTGAGCTTCTAATGGCTTGGTTTGATGATGTTCTCAAAGTGAATGTGAATAAAAATTGAACGGAAGGTTCATGAATGCAGAAAAGAGATGGAGAGGAGAGGGGAGGAGAGGAGAGRAGAGACACATCGTGTGCACATCGTGTAAATATGTTTATGTACAATTATTAAAATGAAGATGAAAATGGCAGTGTTGGGCTACCTGTGGTTATATATCAAATGAACTCACGTGAGAAATGATGACAATAGCAAACAATTGGTCAAAACAAGCAGACATCTGTCTAAAGAACACACCAATGCAACGAACGGAGGAACAGACGAAAATTTACATTGCGCAGAGTAAATTGAAAGACGGAGCTCGAGGGAATAACGAACTCACGGAAGCGCGGACGACTAGGTGCGCCGACGAAAGAAGGAATGAATAAATAGAAGAGAACGAATAAAATAACAAGTGAGAGAGTAAGCGGGAAAACAAATTAAAGGAACGAGAGGACGAGCGGTCGGGTATACAGACGGCGCACAAGTTGACGGACGGAAAAACAAATAAATGAACAAATAAACTGGAGGATGAATGAACCTGCCGCGAATCCGGACAAAAAGGAAATAAACTTGAACAAACTCTTTCAAGGCTTTCTTCGAATCACATTCAAAGAGAATAATTTCAACTTTCGCAAAAAAAAGTTATTCTTAGGATCATGAGAGGTGAATAGCTTTGCTAGAAACGACTCATTATACAGTAAATCTCCAATCATTAAGATAATGGAGTAACCCCTAAGGACCAGTCATTAAAAAGGGTTTGGCGTCTTACATAACCCCGTTTAGTGTTGCGGTTTTCCTTTTTTATGTGAACCAATATGATTTTCAGTTTCTCTAAGTACCCGATATGAGCAATTATAAGCTGGAATTACTTTGTTGAGTAGTTTAGCAGGATAGTTCATTTGTAGCCTTAAGCTAAGGAGGCTTGGAAAATGCTCTGATATGACTAACATATCTGATCATTAAAGACTCGCAAACCGTAATGACCTCGTTCCAAACTCAGCTCGCAGTTTAAATAACATAATATCTTGTTTTTGACATTGGGATCTCTGCGTTCTGATTGGTACGATGCACCTGTCAATAAGTGTTTGAAAAATGCTGACGTCAACAACGCGCGGGTTTTAGTTATGATTCTGTTTTCGACCACCCCTACCCGCTAAAAGGTTGAAACATACTGTATGAAACTAGTTTATTTTAGAGGGGAGAAAATGCCAAATTTGTCTTCGCTGTTGATTAGTTTGTGTTGACGGAAAATCAACGTTTTTGATTCCAAAATCTTTTTGTTCAAAAATCAAAACTGCTATCATTACTTAGACSGGTGCCAAGTTCACCCCAGCAGTTTTTGTCACAATACAGGTTCTTGGTCAAATTTCGCATCCATGAAGACGGCTTGAACGACATGTTTTTGATGAAAAAGTAACTCGTTTCGCTATACTTTAGACATTTGGTCATCAATTATATCATTAAGAGAAAGATGTATCATAGTCTTTGCGCAAATCTTATATTTAAAAGATATTACACAAGCGAGCGAACAGGTGTTGCGCAGGATTTCCAAACTAGTTTAAACCTGTTTTTCATTTCGCTCTTATTTCATCGAAGAATTGGCACAGTGGCTGACCAAACAAGGAGATGCGCGCTCTCTCTCTCTCTCTCTTTCTCGCAAATCTAGATTTAGAGTACGATTATTATAATTATGAATCAGTAAATAAGTAACATTTCCAAAACAGAATCTTAATCGTGATACTTATGTAGCAGAAGCAGAAATACCAAATTCATACGTGATTCATTGCGTAATAACTTTAAGAATACGAAAATTTAAGGCAAAAGTTTCTAAGTTATATATATTTTCTTGGTTATATTTAAAAGTAGTAATCTTCACTTTACAAAAGTGTCAGATTAAAAACTTTTTGGTAATCTATTAATCTATTGAAAATAAATAAGAACAAAAACCAGTTCTAGCGGCGCAGTTTTATAAATCAAGGCGTTCCGGTCGGAACTAATTTGCGAAACATTCTGCTTGCATACAAAACTATCTTCCAATGCAGACAGACAGACAGACAGACAGACAGACAGACAGACAGACAAACGGACAGACAGACAGATAGACAGACAGATAGACAGACAGACAGACAGACGGACAGACAGACATTCGTAAGCCAAGCAAGGATGATATTCATGTGTTGCTAATACACCGCCTCTCATTGCAGAAGATGTGGATTCAAACTCGACTTTCCACAAAATGAGAGTAGACTGTTCATTGGTTTTTGAACGGTTTTTCTCCGGGTTTCACCAATTTTCCTCCCTCAGCTCTGCGCAAAAGATCAACACTCGATAATTATAATTTCATTTTGAAATGAAGGCCAAAAGTTTGTCAGGTTTTGCAGGAAATTTTACAAGTTTCAATCACCTCCGTTTTATTTGCGCGGTTTTTTCTCCCTTCCACTCTTTCATTACGAGTGTTAGACTTCGTCCAAACCAATACTTTTTGGTAAGAAAAAAATTATTTTTGTCTTCATTTTACTCTCCCATCTAAACGTAAGCGACAAATTAACCATCTCCTCTTTTACTCCGACGAAGGACTAGCGTCCGAAACGTCAGTAAGTTTTTTCATATTTTCACGGTGTATAATTTGCCTTTTCATCATTACTGTTTCATTAGAAACACCGACACAGCTCACACTAGTTTTTAGCTAGTTATATCTTCTCATCTCCAAAACGGAGCGATTTCACCCAGGTGGTAATGGTAGCTAGACATGTTAGCACATGCTTAATTATAAGGGATTTGCGTCTCTGAAATGTGCAATGTATGCGGTCTGAAATCAGTAAAAAAAAAWARGKTTTKRARRATGTCGTATTATAGGCGTGGACGGGAGTTTGGGAATTTGTCAGTAAATTCCTTAAATTCTTTATCTCCTTATATTTAATTTATACCTAACAGTCTAAGTTAATGAATAGAAAATACCTATATATTTTTTGTTCCATTCTGATATTAGTCCTAAAGATATCACGCTGTAATTGCAATGAAAACTTCCGTCTCTGTCATTTTTTCAATCTGTAAGCCCAATTATGATATCAAATGACCGGCTATTTTAACGTGAATAAAGACTGTTGTATTGATTGGGAAAACCCAAAGGAGCGCAAAAACGACAATCTTGGACCATAATGATGGTTTAATCGGAAATACTAGTTGTATTAAGGCTCAATAATTACTTAAACAAACCAGGTTTTGTATCCGTTCCCCAAGRAGGGTCCACCACCAAACTGGCGCCTTAAAAAAAGTCATCGTGCTTTTCCGCCAATAAAATTAAATAATCACTTTTTTGCTGTTAAAAATATTTCTAAATGCAACACAATTTATATGGTTTAATTTCTGCTTAATTGTGTGGCGCAATTAGAGTCCTCTTTGAAGCGTAGGTCTAAATACTCTCCCCTACCCTTTTAGCCTTAGCCCTCTCCTTCTCCTTCTCCTTCTCCTTCTCCCACTCCCACTCCCACTCCCTCTCCCACTACCCACTCCCACTCCCTCTCCCACTCCCACACCCTTTCCCTCTCCCTCTCCCACTCTCCGACTTTAAATCCAAACTAAAAAATATTGACCTGTCCGTCAATGGTCTATAATTTTTTCTGTATGTATTT
>NW_022261552.1:112177-128220 GCF_009602425.1 Actinia tenebrosa
CAAACTCTTTACAATCTTCGCACTCCATATATAGACTAACATATTTAACTACATAGACACGGGATGCGGGTAATCGCGGTACGAATCGAGGAATTCACTTTAGACGGGTAATCCTCCGGTGGTCGTTGCGCTGGAACCCCCATCCCCTATACTACTCATGCATTGACGTTTACGTTCACAATGTTAATATTATTTCATCGTTTAGTGACTGTGATATCTTACAGAAAACTAATAATTTGACTGTATATGTATGTAATGATGTAGAAGTGACAATAAACATTACAAAAAACACCAGATCTCGTTTTTCCAAGTATGTTTATTATAATTATAGACATGTTAAGTCAAGTTCTATGTAGTAGAATGTTTACACGTGATCGTGAACCTAGTTGATCAAGATGTGCATTATTATGCTAATCAATTATTTCATAATTTCAGTTTAAWTAATTACATAACACCACAAGAGTTACCAACAACAGTTGATGATCGTGGAGTAGAGGTAGCTTTAGGTCTACATAATGGTACTATAGACGGGGTATTATCTATTGCAAACTAAATGACCAGATTTTTGTCTGGGGTGGCCGGGTAGTAATCAAACGGCGGTTATTCACGCACTTATGCGACTACTCTCAGTCTTCGCACATTCCACACTACCAAAGTTTTCTTTCATGAAGCCCGAGTTCACACAAGTATGCCTCTAGTTTCAAATAAATTATTATGACATGTCTCGAGATACATTTAAGTTCCACAGTTCGCACAGCAGCTCTAACAACCGACACAAGTATATTTGTGCGTTTACACAGGCGATYTTTCCGGCGATTTGCAGCTACGATTCTTGCAGAAAAATCGCTCAAAAATCGCACTAAATTCACTTGACTTTGGAAAATATGTTGACGCCATTCCATGTTCGACAAGAGTACAGACCATAGAAAAGGGATCTCGATTTACTAAATGACCGCCGTATCGGTAAATTAAGGTAATGGCCCAAAGCTAGAAATTTAATGCACGTATGTGAAAATTGTCACGCCAGTTGTCGTGGATGAACCAAGTTTTCCAGAAATTGATTTGTTGACTCAATATATGCAAGCGATTGAAACACGTACAGCAGGGGGGTTGAGAAGTGTAGATTCGACTTCTTGACTCAGTATATACAAAAGATTGAAACAGAGGAAGGGGGTTGAGAAGTTTAGATTCGACTTCTTGACTCAGTATACTGACTCAATTGAAGAATCGTTGTCGGGTTCAGAAACATAGAACATAGAAGCTGAGACCGAAATGGCACATAGGAAGTACGTTAATTAGATGCATGCTGTGACCGGCGACCCGTGGCATCATCCACTGTTTTTGATACGCGTTTGGCATTCTAAACCGACTGTATGGATGGCGCAAATAAATAAATTATAATATAGTTATGTCAATTCTCATGTACCATTTTGGTCTCAGCTTTTATGTTCTAAGTTTCTGAACCCGACAACGATTCTTCAATTGAGTGTATACAAAAGATTGAAACAGAGGAAGGGGGTTGAGAAGTTTAGATTCGACTTCTTTTGAAATAAAACGCTTGATATTTTGCTAAATATTTGAAGTAAATATAAAGATATCATAAGGTATCCTAACAAAAAAAACAACATATACCTTCGTTTAAGGATCATCAATCACCAGTTATAGACTCTTAGATACGGAGGAAATTTAAACTTTGGAGTAGGGAAGAAGAATGATAATTAAATCGTAAAGAATAGCGCAGCGCAGTCGTGACGTCATAAAAACGAAGACAAAGGCGAAATTCGGACAAATAAACTTACAAGTTTACTTTCAGCAGATAATTTTACATGGGTTATTATGATAACTCTAAGTAAAAATAATAAAATCGGTTTGTATATAATCCTCGTAGCGGTTAAACAGAATGCAATGTTTGTCCGAATCTTTAAKCTATTTTTAGAATCAGTGCGCTGCGCTATTTGGAGGACATAATTATAGGTTTTCAATTCTTTTGAGATTGGAATTCTTTTGTCTGGTCCTCCAAATTGAKCTGCTTTGACGTCACATGCAAGATGTCAATTAAGACCATAACAGTTAAAGCKCTCACTTGAAACACTCCCTGGAAATTCGCATTAAAACAGCTGCAAAGAAAAATCTCTTGAAAAGGCAAAAATTCACAGGTAAGTTTTTTATCGAATACAGTCAATTCAAAAAACGTTGTCGTCGACCGGCTCAAGCCTACGCGACTGGACCGAAAGAAATATGGGTAAAAATCATTGAAGCGGTTAGATATTCGTTCTGAATCAATTGTTCTCGCTAGTTATAAGATAATAATGGCGAGAAACAATCCATCAAATGCATGTCTTTGGGTTTAGTGAAAGAAAAACAAAGTAGTTATGATTCAGTTCACAATTTCGAAGATATGAAGGCATTAAAAAAAAAACGTCTCCTTCAACACTTCCCGCTCGCCTACGAAGGTTCGTGCTGTAAACCAGGCATAAAACTAGTCAGATAAAATTATGGAGTCAACTCGGCTTCAATGATTGCTACCCAGAGTTCCTTTCGGTCCAGTCGCGTAGGCTTGAGTTGGTCGACGACAACATTTTTTGAATTGACTGTATGCTGGCAACGTTTGACGGGGTCGGCTTTTTAAGGGATAGATCATTTGTCAAAGCTATAGCTATAGGAAAAAATATCTCGAGATATTGCTCGTACATCAATAAATGTATTTTATTTTACAAGAGGCGATCGGTTGTTCACACAAGCTTCCAAGATTAAGACTGGCCAAAAAAATGTTTTCGTAGGACTGAACAGATTGATTGCATTTCCTAGCACTGAGATCACGAGAACGGATTTAAAAACTAGCTCTAAAGGGCTGAGCTGAGATTCGTTAAACTCGAGGGTAGTCAATATACTCGAGATTCCATCCCAAACTCAAACGCGGAACCTCCATTGCTTCACACTCATTTGGTTTCAAACTCACGATACTATCAATTTCCAGTGGAATATAATCGAATTCTTGTATTATCCTATATATATATATTTTAAATTATAGAGCTAGGGGTCTATAGGTGTATTATTATGAAGTGATGTTGCACAGATGTTCTGCCAGCAAAGGTTTATTTCCTCTTTCACTTTCGTTGATGAGTCCTTTTGTAGTTGCATAGATCATGGTACATCCAATATCGATAGATCTATTTTGAAAGGGAAGCTAACAGGAAAAAGTAAAAGAAACCAATGTTATCATGGAAGTTGTGTCATACATTTTGTATTTTTTTCAAGCCTTACATTCACAAATGACATGGTCTTTAACCGATATACTTCACTGGACTGAAATAATTATACAGATCTAGAGTTCACAAAATCCTTAATAATAATAATAATAAATTCAGCCTCCACACCTTCAAAGTCTGAATGCAAATGCGTTGCTGCCAATAAGTTAATTTCAAATAAATTATTATAACATGTCTCGAGATAGTTTCAAATTCCACAGGTCGCACAGCAGCTCTAACAACTGACACTATTATATTTGTGCGACAAGTGTTTCTCTAAGGCCCGTTTACACAGGCGATTTTTCCGGCGATTTGCAGCGCGATTTCCACTGCGATTCTTGGGGCGATTCACGTGCGATCATAAATCGCTCTTGTAAACCATAGACGATTTTGAGGCGATTTGATAAATTTACTTAGCCGATGAGTCGCAACTATTTTGAACATGTTCGAATTTAGTGCGATTTTTTGGCGAATTTTTCTGCAATAATCGCAGTAGAAATCGCGCTGCAAATCGCCGAAAATGTCGCTTGTGTGAACGGGCCCTTAGTCCTTTGTTATTTACAAGCCAGCTCATGGAAATTTCAACCACAAATATCATCATACTCGGAAAGGTTTGGGAAAGCAATCAGGCATTGCATGTAATGCATGAGGTATTGGAATGCACGACTTTGGTAATATTCTGGACAATAGAGATGCGTAACGAAAGAAACAAAGTGCAAATGAAGGAATATTTAGAATATTTAGAATTTGGATACAAATGCTTACGGAATTGAGATTATTATTTGTGGCTCTTCAGGCATTTCAATCAACTTGAAACTTTAGGGTATGTTACTTCGTAATATAAAGTAATTGATGTCGAATTTTTAAAAAAACATTAATCATCGGATTATTGAGTTTTACCGTTTTTTTGTAAAGACAAGTATAATATTTGACAAGAGACCAAAAGGCACAAATGCTTTTCCCAAGTCCAGTAAAAATATTTTCGGTCACATGCACTAATTGTATTGGATCGTTTACGTTTTTGCTCCAAAAAAGTTCCTATGGGAATTATTTCGGAACGCTTCCATACAAATCGTCGAAACCTGTTAACTTGAAGACGATCACGTGAGCTTTTTAAGTTCTAGTTAAATCCTAGATAGCTCTGCACTTCAAAGTGCACCGGAATACAGCCAAATTATTCTTGCCGGAGACTTTAATTTGCCTGCGATCGACTGGACTGTTTCATCGGCGCCCATGAACACTGGAGGACATTCAGACGAGGATCACATTACTTACCACCTTAAGATCTTTTCAATTTGAATTTCGATAGATTTTGATATGTTTTTCTTTTCATTATTGCTTTTTCCTCGTTAATTTTAATGTTAATCATGTTTATACTGTATGTAAATTGTATGGAGAGGGAACATCAACTGGGACGAAAGTTCTGTTTTCTTCGCCAGTCACAAAATTTGTATGTCTCAAGGTTCATAAAATGTATATGTTTATATTGTGACAAATAAACTAAACTAAGCTTTTAAACCCTTTTTTAAACAAACGTCTGATTTCGCCAAAGTGGAATGTATACAAAAAAATGACATTACGTCACTGTGTTACTATGGTAAGAGACATCTCGAGACATGTTATTAGCGGAGCTCCCGCGGGGGCCGAAGGCCCGCGCGAGCGGAGCACCACACTTAAGAAAAAATGGTAAACCATCGAGTTGATTTTCCATGGCTGGACTACTACGTCACTTCCGTACAAATTTAAGCAAATGAGCGTAAATTTGTGTTGTTGAGAGATGCTATTTGTATAAAGACCTAGACTTTCACTTTAAAAAGCTAAAAAATGTTCAAAAACATTTACAAATGCCAATTTACTGACAAAGAAATTCGTCATTCTCAAGCATGTTAAGGCTAGTTATTTTACCGGTTTGTTGAAAAAACACATTTAGTTTAAGTTTAAGCTTTTGAAATTGAGTTTTGGACTTCAAGTGATATTTCGGTTTCTTAAAATTTTAAGCATGGTTTTTTTGACTTCTGGTAGTAACGTGACTTTAAGGAGAGCAAAACAGAAAATTCAAAATTGGCTGACGGTTTTTATATGAGTCGAAAATATTTTTATTCGAAGTTGTTAAGTACATTGACTCTTACCAGAATCTGTCCGGAACAGGTGTCCTTCGTTTTTGGTGAAAGGGATATTTGACAAAACAGGTCACGTGACCGAGTCAAAATATTGAATAATTTTATTTTTTGCCTTAACTAAGAATGATTTTCAGTTATTCCGGACAGTTTCTTGCTAAGATTATTGTACTTAACAAGTTCACATTGAAAAATTTTCGAGTCACATAAAAACCGCCAGCCCATGCATTTTGAAATTTCTATTTTTCTCGCCTTAAGCCTGGTTCACATATGATCGCAGACGATCGCAGACGATCGCAGACGATCGCAGACGATCGCAGACGATCGCTGGCGATCGAGTGCGATTATATGTGAACAGCTCTGCGATCGTCTGCGATCGTCTGCGATCGTCTGCGATCGTCTGAGATCGTCTGCGATCGCGATCTCAGACGATCGCAGGAATAGAATCGGGTTCTATTCCTGCGATCGGTTGCAATCGGTTGCAATCGTTTGCAATCGTTTGCGATCGTTTGCGATCGTTTGCGATTATATGTGAACAGAATTCCGCGATCGTGAGATTGGAAGGTGTCCCACAATGCTCAGTTTTCCATAAAATACGTGTATATTTTTGATTTTCACAAGCGAAAAAGCATTTCTTTTTAGTTTTTTTTTTTTAGATATAACTGGTTTAAAAGTATCAACACACGGTTATATATGCTAATTTACGTTTGTAAGCCATATAGGCAAGTAAACAACTGTCGTTTGGGGGTATATTTTAGGATTGCACGTCCTGTTCTTTATAGTAATGACTCCCCTCAAGAAGTATTCACGATCATAAAGTCGAATGTTTCTTTTTTGATTTGCCAGCGATTATTTTCTAAAGTCTATGTTGAATCTGCATCGTACTTTGTTTTACTGCTGAATGATAATTCGCGGACTCAGGTGTCAACAAACCGCCGGCGATCGGCTGCGATCATATGTGAACAGTTCGATTTGAGATCCTCGGTTGAGTGGACTCTGCGATCGAGCGATCGAGAGCGATCGTCTGCGATCGTCTGCGATCGTCTGCGATCGTCTGCGATCGTCTGCGATCATATGTGAACCAGGCTTTGAGGTCACGTGACCACTGGAAGTCAACATGACCATCCTTAAAATTTCAAAAAACCTAATTATGATTTTAGCCCCAACACTCAATTTCATAGGTTTAAGATTGATAGAGTTATATTATTTCTCAAGTTTAGTTATTTGACGATCTCCAGACAATTTTCTCTCTGTAAATGCTACCAAAGCATTTATTTTTTTGTTTTCATTGCGGTAAAAATACATTTCATATAAAAACATAAAAATTCCTATGGAAAACCAAACATCGTTATGTAAAAGACGTAAGTAAGCTTATTTTTTCCTCACCTTAACCATTTTTCAAGTCTGTTTTATAGTCTTGATTTGTCCCAAAAAACTTCGGGAATCTCCAAAATTTCGATTTCAATGAAAGACATACAAGGTAAATTTCACTAAACCTGATATTGTATTGGATTATCTGTAGTTATCTTTCGTGTGTTTTTTTAAGTAAAATTAACCAGGAATTCAAAGCTAAAAATGTCGGCCATGGAAAACTTTGTCGAAGAATCTTCCAAGAATAAAACTAGCCCCTGGGGGTGGTGGTGAGTTGTGTACAAAATTCCTTAGTGGGAGAGTATACTCGGAGCAAAGAAAACAATGTAGTGCATTTCGATTCAATTTCACTGCACGGTTTTTATTATGGGATCGAGAAATTATCTTCATCTCGAATAAAAAATAATTGAAGATTTTTTTCCCGATCTTATTTTTACCTTTCAGTTTCATTCAAATTGGGCTCTCTGTGACTTGCGTATCAGAAGCTCCGCTTTTAGGCATTGCCTAAATATATATATTATACTTCATTCGAAATTAGCTTATTGGCAGCGACGCATTTCCCGCCCAGACTTCGCAGCTGCGCCATAAACAAAACCAAGTCGAGCCACCTTAAAATTTCATCCGTATCCTTAATCTGTCTCTGGACTGATCAAAGTCAGGACATGGATGTTGACTGGATCTTGCCGTTTGTTTACTGTTCCTAAACTATTTTATTAAGAGTGCTGATCATAATCCATCACCATTTTTCACCAAACGATATATCATGCAAAACATTTTGTAAAAAACATAAATTTTGAAAAACCTGTTTGTAACATTTTAAAGGTTCTGAAATGTGGCAATTAATTGGTCTCTTGTTGATGGTACATTATGGTATGGCATGTGACCGTTCTGTGGGTCCGTCAGGAGTTGTACAGTGCATTATGATACCAAGATACAACTATCAGTACCAATGGGCAACATGACTGACTGACACATACATGAAGCAAAAAAGCTCGCAACGGCACCACTGCCTTGACCGGTCTGCAACTTATTGCTGGTACCAGTGTATGCTTGAAGTCAATAAAAAAAACAACGGCCCCGTGACAAACGACTGTTCCTGTAGTCCCAGCCAAACTACCGTCTATCCGCCAATATCCCCTACAACTTCTCTGCCAGCAGAATGCTACAGTCCGTCCGGGAAATCGTGTGACTGGTACCACAATTGTTTGGAAAGAAAGTACCCTTGCGAGCCCACCACCAATGCCTATGCAATAGCATATGCCGAGAGGTTTTGTCGACTTTACAATGAACACCAAAGCTGGTTTACTGAAAAGGGACAAAATTGGACAGATAGTGTTAGTAAGTGTCTTCAGGTATCTTTAGTACCCTTACTACGTCCATGGAGTAAGCCAACGTGCAAGGAAATAAGAGACCGGGCTTTTGCATCCCATACACCATGTTACTTGAATCCTGACAAAGACGCGCCCTCCATCTGTGATCTTGAATGTGGAGAATACTTTAAGATCTTCTTCGTTATCAAAGGAGCGTTCTTAGATTACGATACTGCATGGGAATCCATGAAAGGGATGTGGAACATTGGAAACGAGTGTGGTTTAAAGTGTTCCAAAACATGGCTACAAGAAAAGGGTAAAGAAATAGTGAAAATTACCAGAGTAATCATCCAAAAATTTCAGCGACGACAACGACCTACTTCTAATCATCTTCCCGAAGCAGATGCAAGAAGCAGGTTCGCCTACCGACTTGGTTCAGCCATTGCTATCTCAATGTCATGGAACATGGATATCATGGACTGGCTTTCCTATCCTGGCAACACCACAGCTGGCAACAATTCCAGCAGTTTCGACATCTTTATAGTACTTGCTGACAAAAAGGGCCTTGGGATCGTTAACAACACAAACGTGCAAGTAGACCTGAACGATAATGTCCAAGCTTTCGCTGTGGCTATTAAACAGGGCAAGCTGCCATTACAAGTTGACGGTTCCAATGTATGGCTCAAGTCTATTGCTTCTTGCTCTGATAAGTCTTGTGAGCAAGCCCAAACGCTGGCAGTTTCAGACAAGCCCCCTCACTGGAATAATGGTACAGCAAAGACGTCAAAGAGTCCCATTGAAGCCCCAACGCTGGCAGTTTCAGACAAGCCCCCTCACTGGAATAATGGTGCAGCAAAGGTGTCAAAGAGTCTCCTGAAGGTGCTTGGCTTCGCTGTTATTTCATTCGTACTCATGAACAATCGCTAAGTACAAAAATGATACTAGCATGTAATCTGCTTTTAAAAGCTATTTTGATGATTAAAAAAATCAAATAAGCTAGCAGTGTATATGTTAATCCCGCAATCATCTTGTTTAGTTTATTAACCTAGAAAAATATGTAGAGGTCGTATATAGGTTGACCCTACTGCTTAGGCTAGTGTCTTTGTATTAGTGTTGCCTAAGGAAGAAAGACTTGTATTATCTTCAATGTCATCCTGTCTTCATCACTTTTAGACCATTAATACCAAAGTCAAGATCTTGAGTAGTTAACTAGTGACTAAAGACAGGAATCAATTCAAATACCACCTTTGAGTATTATAGGCAATTTAGAATTTCGCTTCATAAAGAATGATGGCACCGCTAAGCTATAGTGATAACTTTTAATATAAGCAAATGGGAGCTTCAAAAGTCTCGTATTCAGCTTAAAGAAGCAATAGCATGTAGCTGATAATACCCGGAAAATTAAATTAATGTAAAACTGGTGGCGTCATTGTATTGTGTGCATGATTTAACATTCACAATATTGTTTTGACACTACAAATAAAGACACAATTAAACCTTTAGTATTTGCAATTATAATATTTGAGAGAGTTTTGGCGTTGTTTCGACTGCGATTTTGAAACACACCAGTGGAAATTAAGAATTTATTATATGACAAGACAATGACTTAATTTACTTATGTCTGGATTATTCCTATCGCAGAAGAGCATGTTTAAAATAAAGTAGATATGAGTACAGTCACAGAAAACGCTGCTGAAACCCTTGAGAAAACTTTCCCCTTCATGTTTGGCGTCGTCGAACTCAAAAAGAAACCCAATAAGAATAGCTATCCCCATTAGAATGGCGAAGGAGTAGAAACAAGGCCTGTAGTCAACGTTAAGTGGATTATTGCAGTTGTTTAGTTTCTTAAAAGAAACAAAGACAACAAGAACTAAGAAAAAAAGAAAAATAATTCGAGCAGGATGACGAAAATTATTAGTTCAATTTTAACGTATCTTTACTTTCTTTAATAACAAAAATGATATATATACAAATGATTATAATTATCTACAAGCGGTAATAAAATAGTTAATCGATTTACAAATAGGGTTTTATACACTGATATATCAGCCCCGCCATTTTATCATAACCTAACGGCGTTAGATGCAAATGGTCACTCCATAGAGCCTTCTGCATCTGAGGAGACAAAGAGTGCCTTGGAATTTTTAATGCAAGGTCACAAAGTATTGTCCTTCCTTGTGATCTACTTGCAAACTCTCTCAACTCTTGGTTGATCTTTCTGCGCATGATCCATAGTGTTCGAAATTGTGGCCATGCCTCGTATGCGCTTTCGGGAATGGTAAGAAGAACCGTGCGAGCGCCATATTTGTACGCACTCTCGTGCAATGAAATGATATCTTGAAATATTTTCGGCGACCACACATTAACGAGCTGATTCATGAACGAATCGTCATCGCCAAAATTCTTTACATGCGCGACATCATTTGTTCCCGCCAAAATGATAACCCAATCAAAATGCGAGTTGTTGCCAAGTACTTCCGGTAATCGTTTCGTCATGGATCCATGAGTCATTTCTCCGTTCTTACCACTCGTAACCAGGTTATACTTTACTTGGCTATTGGTATTAATCAAGCGTGACAGCTGAATGCTGTAAGGATGAGTACTTCGTCCATGGTTAAAGTAACCTTTAGTAAGGCTATCGCCAAAGCATAGAATATTCTTAGAGAATGGATCATTTCCTAATACTGAAACTGGCCCCTCACCGTTTGTAATTTGATTTAAATTCATATTATTCTGTAGGGAATGCGGTTGAGATTCAGGAAACTCATCCGGTTCTGACAGTTCATTCAGTTTTTTCTGCACTGTTGTATGAATAGAATTTACAGTTGCCTTGACTTGTCTGGTAGGCTTTGGGTCAACTAAGTCGCCAAGGTCAATACCACCGAGTTTAAGCCGAGCTAACATATTCTTGATCTCTTTAGACTTCGAGAGAGTCGGTTGTGTTGTTGGTATGGTAGTTGGTTTCTGAGTCGTCTTCTTGGCGAGCTGAGCTCTTTTGAGTAGAAGAGGAAGAATATCTTCGAGTTCGTCTTCTAAGCCTTTTGATTTTGTCGTTGGCTTTGTGGTTGGTTTTGTTGTTGTAGAAGTAGTTTTCGCCTTAGTCGTTGCTGTTGTCGGAGTCGTCGGCGTCGGCGTTGTCGTTGTTGTTGTTGTTGCAGTTGTAATTGTCGTGGGCTTCGTCGTTGTTGGCGGTAATGTTGTGGGAATAGCAGTTGTTGCTGTACTAACCTTTTCCTTGATACCATCTTCTTTGTCTCCTGCTTTTCTTCCTTGTAGATCTGCCTTCACATTACTAACCACAGAGGGTAATATCTTTTCCAGCAGTTTTTGAATGTATTTAGGACTCGATACATCAGGCAACGTAGTCTCTTCCACATGCTTTTTCTTTCCCTTTGCATAAGTTTTGTGTTTTTTCTTTACCTGTTCTGCTTTCTCTTCCTTTGCTTTCTTCATCTCCTGCAACGCACCTTTTAGCGTCATCAATGGGTTGTTGCTTGAATTTGATGTTCTGTTGTTCCCGCTTGCAATAGTTAATATATTCAACAACTTTCCAAAGAAGACGTCTTCCTGACTCTTGACTTTTGTTTCCTTGCTGGTTTTGCCATGCTTTTGCGAAACACGTTTTTTGGTGCTGAGCTTTTCTTTTTTATGATTTTTTGAGTGATTTAGTCCAGTGTGGTGTTTTATATCTTTGGGTTTATGCTTTACAGTTCTATGATGCTTTGAGCCTTTATGTCTTTTATGTTTATGAACCAACTTCCCATTTTTGCTCTTCTTATGAAGTGACACCTTYCTGGTTTTATATTTATGTTTCGGGATGTCACTCCTATGTGAACGGTCATTGTGAGACAAGGCACCTTGGAAGCTCTTTGCCTGAAAATGCACATCTTTCGAAGGCTTACATGCCTCAACTTTAAATTCAGGCAAAAAATGTCCACCTTTTGAAGGTTTACCTAAACTCAACCTTACTATAGCTTTTGTAACAAAGTACAATTTATGGCATAGTTGTGCAGTTCTGTACCCGGAGTCAGATGCGTGGCTGCCTCCTCCACGTTTCCTTACTTGAACAACTTTGCACACCAGTACAGTGTACAAGTATCTCCCTCGGTATCGAGTTCTTGTTAAGCGAACTTTGCCGTTGGCAGAAAAAGTTCTGATAGTGATGCAATCTTTTGTTTTTCGTCTTATTCCTTTCCAATTCCCATGAACTTCTTCGTCTAGAGTGTGGCTTTGTTGGAATCGGAGGTAATGCTTATAGTCCAGGATATGATGGAAATGTTTTAATGATGGATTCTTCGTTGGTGAATGTTTGCTTGATTTGTGATTTGAATCAGGTTTGCGATGATGTCTTGTAATATGACTCCTAGTATTTTTGATTTGGTGATGATGTTGTTGTTGATGATGATGATGAGGAGGAGGAGGAGGAGGAGGAGGAGGATGTTGTTGTTGTTGTTGTTTATGAGCATCATGCTGATGTTGTTGTTGGTGGTGGTGGTGATGGTGATGAAGATGATGTTGTTGTTGATGATGATGATGTTGATGTTGATGATCGTGATTATGATGATGATGTTTCGGATGATGGATAGGTTCAGTATTTTTAGAGTGTCCTGTGTTTAGTAAAGAATGATGGTGCACTGTTTTGTGTCTGTGTTCTTTATATGGTTCAGAATCTTCATTCAAAATACCATTGTGATGAAAGTGTTTCTTTGATGGATGTTCTACGCGTGCATGATGATGATTCTGACTATGATGAAGATGATGGTGGGGATAAACGTGTTGTTCTTTTTCTTCTTGTTCATCATCTTGATCATCATCTTGGTTTTCCTTCTGCAGCTGATGATGATGATCATGTTGTTTTGGATGATGATGATTATCATGTTCGTGATGGTAAGAGTTTTTATGTTGTTTATGAGAACGATGTTGATGATGATAGCTTATATCACCATCATTTTCAGTAACCTTCATATCATCCCAATCAATCATATCGTCATGTCGTTGAGCACCAACAAATTTCCTATGGTGATGTTTCTTAGACCATGATCCGTGCTCCATAAAGCTGTTTTGCGTTTCATCTTGTTGATCATTAAAATTTGAACGAGAAATGGTGTTGCGAGCATTACCTTGCTCACTTTCAGGATCAATCCTCGATTCTTCATCACTGTTTCTATGCTTGTTGTGGCGGTGATGCTTTCGAGTATGAGACCTGTGATGTCTTTTCTGTCCATCGTCGTGCTTCTTAGTTATAGGCAAGTGTTTAACTTCCTGGCCCCAGGTAGACATTTCATCTTCATCCCGCTCGCTTTGCAAAGTTGACATTTTTTTAGTTGTTCCAAAACTACTTTTCATAGAATCTTCGTTTCCTTGAGAATACTGTCCTTTATCGCCATTAACTGGCTGACCGGATAATTCACTGTTTCTCATAAGAGATTTTAGAGGGTTTCTCCTTTGATAAGCCCATGGCATTTGCTGTCGATGGTTGAATGACCACATCCGCTGTCGCTCTTGTTGTTCTGCTTTCCAATTAGAGTTAGACAAAGGCCGCCATCTTGATGTAAAAGGAGACGTGGCAGGAAGCGGTGTGAAATCTTCACCAATTACAGCATTTTGACGGCCTCTCCCATACAAGGGAGTAACCGCATCTTCTCCAAATACTGAACCCCTTAACAAACGTGGTAACGATGGTAAATAAGTTCCCAGTTGAAAAATCTGGCTCTGAGTTGGTCTCGGTAACTCCTTTGTTGTCGGGTTTGCATCTTGTAATGGAATACTGGGCTCAGGTGAAGTTAAAGGGCTCGAAGTCGGGTCTATTTTCTCTCTAGTTCCACTATTTGCTGGCACAAAAGATGCAGATGTGGGGGAAAACTTTTTCAGTTCCTCTTGGTCTTCTTCCGACCACGTTGGTGCAGTTGTCGTCGGGCTGACTTTCGGCGACGTCTCGGGCCTACGATTTTGGCCCGAACGTGACGTATTTGCGCTAACAATTTTCCAAAGAACATATATGAATGCCAAAATAAATAATGTAAAAACAGCATAAAATGCAAACGAAGCATAACCTTTTTGACACATCAAAAGACTGCTAAGTTTTTCCGTCGTGCAGTTAAGATTTCCGCAGTTGAATTTCTTAAGTTTGTTGCTGGTTTTACCAGTCGATTCCGGAATCTTCTTCTGCAATCGATAGCTTTTCGGCAGACGGGGTCGTTTTGACTTGGACGAGCGAGTTTTTTTCTCTCCATCTTTTTCCACCATTACAATGTCTTCAGCTCCTTGGAAAAATTAACAAATATAATAATAAGTCAACATTTCGATCTATCCTAAGTGATGGGGGAAATGCGGCTGTCTTTGCTTGCCGTTGTCGTATGAAACATAACACAATACTCTTTGCTCTTTCACTACAATTTAAACAAAGGATTTTCATTCTCAAGGGAATGACACGTGGTCTGTAATGGTAAAATATTGCACGTCAACGAATAAGGTGTATCATGAAAGATGGACACGCTTCTAGTGATGATTTCAGTTTATAATTCAATCTACTAAAAATATATAGGTTTGGCAAAGTCAACGTTCCGCGAGCTGTCTAACAGCAACAGGTTGAATTTCTGATGAAGTACGGGCCTGGAAAATGTATTAATTTACCTCCGATTTTTGTGGTCTTGGGAATACTCAAAATGGAATAAAAAGAATAAATTTGTTCAATATTTTTTGATGGTGAATTAATTCCGCTTCAAGGACCTGGCCTGATAAAAAAAGGAAATTAGTTGACGTCGAATTGATTTGATGAAATTCAGTAAATGCATGAAAATATTGAGACCAAACTCGGCGTGTAAACATCGTTTTCCAGTTACTGAATTAAATTATATCCGGGTAAAAATCAACTATTTGAATCGGAGGGATTGTGAATTTAAAAGCCAAGAATATAAGCGCTTGCTTTTCCCCCCTTTTATTAACAATGCGAGATGAAATTGTTATAATCCATACAGACGTGCAAAAGCTTCTCTTCAATATACCAATGGACAGACAGTTTTACAGATTCAAGGCTAGTTAAATTCATTCAACCGTTTTGAAATGTTTACACGATCTAGTGATCAAGACACCACAACCCTATCACCTGCTTTGTAGACCTATCTAGTTCAAAGTCACTTACCGAACAATCTTGATACATATCAAGGTTCAGTCCCAAGTGAGATGCAACTCTCCTTGGTGTTGTATTCTTGTACTTTATGGAGATGGACCACTTCTATTTTCTTCATCGCGGATGCAGCTCTAAATGCATGTTGTTTTTCCTTCTTATCATCACATTTTAGTTGTCAATTATATTTTTTCTGTGCAGAGAGAAAAACTCGGGATGTTTAGTCTACGGAGCAAGTTGTTTTGGACCCGCCCGACAGAAGACGGTTGCTTTCCATTTTGGGCGATGACAAGAATCCCTCACCTTAGATCACTCACCATTAACACCAGTTTGCTGATCAGTATTCCACTGTCCATATTCCCATTCTTCTTTTCTTTTACTTTCTTTTACTTTCTTTTTCTTATTCTTTCTTTGATTTCTTTTCTTTTCTTTTTTTTCCCGTCCCCATTCATGAGATTGGATTATAGTTAATTTTTCAATAAGCTTAGAAGAATCCAGAAATTCTCTCTCTAACATTCATTGACTTGATTTCATTTAAAAAAGAATTTTTTCTTAATAGAAATCATACGAAAGATAAACATGTAAAGAAAGCGATTGTAATAGTTTTCAGGCTGCGGAAATTGAAACCAGATCAATCGATTTTTATTCAAAGTCACTTTTTAAAAAATATAGTTCGAAGCTGCTTTGTACTATGTTCGCTCAAATTTACAAATTATCCTTTAAATTTCTTTAAATATACATCTTGTGTTCCTTGATTACAGACTCAGTGTTAGCGTCGATCATTTCTGCGTCAAAATACTTGAATTAATGCATGAAGTATGTTAAAAAACTCAGAACTTTGGACAATAAAACTTTGAACTTCCATAGGCAT
>NW_022261553.1:0-14376 GCF_009602425.1 Actinia tenebrosa
CCTTCCTTCCTTCCTTCCTTCCTTCATTAATTCCCTTTCTTTTGCCTTCTTTTCTTCCTTCCTTCCTCCTTCCTTTTCTTTGAGAATATATGTTTATGGTATAATCGTTGACACACCACCCACCTTACGCTTCCGTCATCTCCCTCGTCGCCGCTTACCTACCACATAGGAAAAAAACAGATATAGAAATCATATAAATAGATAATATATAATAGATATCAAGAGAAATGTGTTTATCCACATCTAAAAAAATATGTAGTTTTTGCTTTATTTTAATGCGCAGAAATCACCCCTCCCCTTCAAATTTTTTATCAACACGGTCTTTATTGCCATAGGTCTTTAAAACTACATTAGTTGGTCAGATCCGTGTTTAATAATTGTAATCATATGTAGTCATGTTTTATGGCATTTTTGTCTTCCTAGGCGGACGCCGTGTTAGTCAGAAATGCTGATAACCTTATGCAAGCTGTAGTGAAGACACTCAAAGCTGCAGAAGCCGCTTCAGTCAAGGTAACAACATTTGGCAATGTGATTCTTGAGCCGACAAAGTCCGAAATAGTAAGTCCTAGCGCGTCCGCAAACTCTTAGCCCGGTTGCAATAACTTTTTTGTGTGTAGCGAGACATATTTAATTTGAAAGCACGGGTTATCCGCAGTGGTCTCGGATTAGATCCGCGGACTCGCCATCGCATGCGAGTAGAGTATCTTATTGGTTATATCCTGAGCTTCAGGGTTTTTTTCCGAGTTCCCTGGTTTACCTCCGTGCAACGAATTGATTACACTGCGCACGCGCCGGGCGGCACATCTGAGAACTCTTTACTGTGTGTTGTTGATTGAAATGCAAAAAATGGAGCCGGAAGCTTTTTTTTTTTTTTTTTTTACTTAAGAAACGCGTATTTCAATAGATGTATTATTAAAAAGAAATACTACCTTATTTCTCGAAAAATACCACGCGTATTTGTTGAAAATGGCTTAACTCCACGAGTGCGTAGCTTCTTGAACGGTGATGGTATTTCCTATGCTAATAGCATATGTATGTGTATGGTAATGTTCGTGCAATGGTTGGGATTGGTTAAATCACGTGCAAAACCGTTGAAACATAACGTTGTGGTTGATATCTTAGGAGTTGGTCAAACCCCGTGACGTTTCGACGGACGAGGCAGAAGCCGCCGACCTAGCCTTCCAATGGAAAAAGAAACTCAAGCGTCAGCGAAAACTTGAGGTTTTTACAGCATCACGTGATCATCTTGGCTTGCGCAGACGAGAGACGAAAGAGCCAGCGCCTTCTCTTGCAGACATCGTCCATGTTTGAACTGCTGACCGCTCTCCAATAGAGGAAGTAGCAATATCCGGCTTGTGTTACGAATGGAATGGTTTTCATTGCAGTTGTAAGATACGGCAAATTAAAAATTATATATGAGACTGTATATTTATAGTAACTGTAGCCAAGCGTTGTGATTGGATATTCGTATGAATGCAGTGGGAAGCCATTAGGGTGTAACGGCATTTCGTAGTACCGTTTATTTTTTCACTCATACGAAAAACGTTGCTATTGGAAGCCATTTCATTTTTACAGCAAGTTGTACCGTGTACGGGTCTTAAGTCAGTTCAGTACGTCCCCATCTCATACAAAACCCGTTCTATTCAACCAAAGTCCGTTTTACGTATTTATCTCTCTACGAATGGAGTTTTAGTTCAAAATGGAGTAGAAGGGGTGTGAACAAAATAGTGTGCAGCCGAGTCACGACAATATTAGCGCAAATTATTTGATATTAAGTTTTTCATTTTCTATTATTTATATATGCTTCGGTTTAAAATAATATTTCCTTGGTATTTAAAGGCTCTTGCTTGAATCCTTGATTATCATATTTGATTATTGTGACGCCCGAGGCATGTTTTATATTACAGGTAAACAATCGGAAATGCGTTGCCCGACCGCTAAATTTCAGTTTAACAATTATTTCTCAGCTTTTGTTATCTAGAAACGCAATAATAACCCCCGAAGAAAATCAATTATGAAAAAAAAAAATTCTCAACAACATATCTTTTCAGTTTTCTTTAGTATGAACAAAATGCTTTTAGAATACCGCCCAACATCGTTGTCATGGACACTAGTTCTCTTAGTTGCTCTCAGAGACTTCCTTTTTAGACCAAAGAATTCTTGATACGTTTACAATATGTATTTACTTTTAAGCTGAACCTAATCTGTGTTAATCGGCAGATCAGCCGTCTCATCAATAAACCAAACTAAAATACAGTCTTAATCTGTGTTCACATACCTCTAACGCATGTTATTCTCGTTTTCATATCTCCACGTTCTCAGAAAAAAGTGTTCACACATTTGCAAGATTTAAGGCAGTTCAACCTGATGCACTCTTGGACGTTATGTAGATAACCATTTGGTAGTAATGGTGTACCTTTTTATTTGTCCTCCATGTGTCTTGGTGGCTTATCGGCAAGTCCAATCACCATACTTGCCGGCTCTATATCATCATTCCCATTTGGTATTCGGCGCTCGCGTTAATCATTCATTCGGAAGTTAAAATTTTCCAACTGAAACAGCATGTACTTTTGAAATTAAAATATATTAGATCAAACTGAACAAAATTTGTTGCACAGGGTTTTAAGAAATTATGCTTCAACAAGGAGAGATTCCGTTACGAAGACCCTGAACTTAATGAATACATTTTCTTTGAGTGAAATGTTTCTTGTCTTTAATCCCATTTCAGTGCACTCGTGTCCTTTTTAATAGCTATTGAATTTTATATACTGATCTTCATTTTGCCACTTCAGGGCCCAGTTGTACGGAGGGTGGATAGCGCTAGCGCTATCTGATGGATAAATCCATTGGATAACGGCATATCATGACCACTAGATTAGATAAAGCTGTTTGTTTGCTTGTTTGTTTGTTTGTTGTCGCACACTCTTCTTCTCAAGGAAAGACTGTTGAAGTTACTTATTACGAACTGCTTGATTTTGTTTCCGTAGCTAAAAATTCAGTTGTAGACAATTGAATGTGAAAGGTACCAAACTAGGTATAGATTCTATTACCAACATGTAGATTGAATCGGTTGTGTGTTGTAGATATAATGATTGTGAACCTCGCGCATGAGCCCCTAACAGGCGGGTAACGATGGCCGTTAAAATAAAACAGTTTAATAGTTAAAGCATAATTTCAA
Organism: Actinia tenebrosa; assembly: GCF_009602425.1. Next base: position 3,179 of record NW_022261553.1, read on the forward strand.
AATTTGCGTCGATGTAAAGAAATCTGTTGCCCATTATGACCCTAATAATTATCAGTTTCGTTTGCGGCACGCACAGTAAGTCTACGATAAGACACACTTGTGCAGGTCGTTAACTCTTGAAGTCTTTGAAGAGGATTAGACAAAGATTTACGCTATAGTTGCGGCCTTTTTAAGCATATCTACCGCCTGCATGCATGTGAAGCCATGTGAAGACATATAAGTTTTGATAATGTTTCTGAGAGGATTCTTTATTCTCTGTTTAAGGTTTCCATCCATGTGTCACAAAGCCATTTGCCGACTCAAATGTATATCTATCAATCATTTTAAAAAGCATGCAGGCATTTATGGCTGTCCCCTGAACCAATTGATGACGTCTTAAAAACTTCTAACATAGAAAGCGTCCGAACACAACAGAGAATCCGATAAATTCGTATGTTGTTTGATGACGGAACCAGGAATTAGGTGATTACATGATTTTTCTAAACAAATTTTTTGCAAACGTTATCATATTATGCTATAAATCAGAATTTGATTGATTTCCGATTAAATAAGAAAAATTCGATTGCTTCTATCGCGATATTATCAACAGCTGCACGTCACTAGCTTTTTTATTGACTTTAATTCAGTAACAAATTCCACTGGCGTCACCACTCAGTGATTCACTTGAGAAACCACAGATAGCCCAAGCTATGTTTTTGTTGAGGTTTACAAGTTTAGAATATGGATTATAGTTTAAAAATAAAATTCTTTCAGCCGTCCATCCCTCGCGAGAGAATTTAAGAGTGTTTCGAAGCTAATTATGCTCAATAAAAAAAAGACTATTTGCATTTAGTTTTGTTTGTTTGTTTGTTTGTTCGTTTGTTTTTGTTTGTTCGTTTGTTTGTTTGTTTGTTCGTTTTTATGTTCGATTGTTCGTTTATTTGTTTTTGAATGTGTTGTTACAGCTCCTTCAACTGCTGTTCTTCATTTGTTGTTAATTGATAAGGTTGCTGTTATCAGTAGCACCTACAAATCAGATAGGTGATATCGACAATTACGTGTGTAACATAGTCCGTGGACACACCCATGCAAACTTATTATTGCAACGGCTCAGATCTAATTTATTGTTAGATTATTGAAAATTGCTTTCACGATTTGTTTTGATGAACTATTTATTGAATCATCGCATTTAGCAAATATATATAAAGGATTTCGATATTGCAGATTAGATCGAATATGACTTCAAAATGAAGATGAGAAATTATTTTCAACTTTGTGAACAACCATCACTAGATTTGTCGTTTTATACCTTATCTTAGAACTCGGTGCTCGAATCTGGAACTAAGAGAAGCACTCACTCGGCTTGCCGTAGTATTCCTAAGCTTGGCCGGGCTTGCTTCTTTACATATTTCCACCATGATAATATCGTAGTGTAGATTCGTTATTTACGTTATCTCTTGACAAGTGGTAGATAAAAACTGAAGAATGGAAGAAAGCTTTTCAGTATTCCATGCCTTCAAATCTTTGACAAAAAAAGCTACGTTCGAACTTGTGGCCGGGGTAAACTTTAATACTTCTGGCTTGTTTAGTTTGGAAGTAATTCTTTGTCCATTTCAGATAGACCCACTAATCATTCCCTACAGCATTATATCTTTGTTTAACGGTTGAGCATGAGAACGTGAATAATGGATACAACTCAAAGAATCAAAGAATCTTATTTTCAGTATAATGTTGCGTGGTCTAAATTGGAAAAACATTACTTCCAAGGAAAAGAGGTGTATAGACTAACTATAGCCGAGAAGCCGGCAGTTGGTCTGTCTCACTATATCTCAACTTGAGGTCCACTTCTTCAGACTAAACTGTGGCACCAAGAAATGGATAGACATTTCAAAGTGGAATGTGTCTCAATCGAAGGTACTTCAATTGCATTAGCACGAGTTAGGCAGTTTGACTCGAATAAGTTATTTTTGTCGTTACTATTAAAAATCCGATTGAGAGGAAGTGAAAACTGGCAAAGGAAAGATTTTGGCCCCTTAGAATGCCTAAGAAGTACTTGAAGTATTAGCCGCACCGTAGGATTGAGGTAAATAAGCTCACTAAAAATATAGCAAAAATGACAACGGGAGTTCTTCCTACCGCTGGCCTCGAGATTAGAGAAAATTGTGGGATTTTTTTATATTTTTATTCTTATATATATATATATTATTTATTAACAATCATAATTACACAAGCAATACAAATAATAACAAATGATACTTAACAAATGGTGCTACGGGCTTACTTGTAATTCAGCTAATAGTTACTGAAGATTTTGATATTTAAAATTGAAAGAACATTGTGGGATCAAGATTATGCATTACGTCATTCCTGCAATAGTTACRCATCTACCAAAGCTCGCGCCTTTTTTCCATGGACTTTTCTAGGCACGACTTTTTTTTTTCTCGCCCAAATAAATGCTTGGACAAGTGCCGAGTAAGTGCATTTCCGTGCTAGACACAAATATAGTGCCACAAACATCCTGCGATAAAAAGATGGCGGGGTTTTGATGTTATTTCGTTGGGTGTGTTCCCTAACCGGAACCACAGCAGTACTTGTGGCAAAAACTCCTTACAATACTTGTACAGAAAGGACGGCTTTAGATTTAGAAGGGTTTCAAATGAACCTATCTCAAAATCTACTAGGAAGGAGCCGTACATGTGGTCTGTATGTAACACAATATTCTTAGGAACCAATCTGCACGAGGAGAGTTTTGTAATGACAGCAGTCTTGCTCTGTGGTTTCCCGTTCATAAATTATCGTTGTATCTCGAGTGTTTGACTGATATTGTTGGTTCATCAGGCCGTACATCAAGGAGTGGAAAGGCAAAGATAGGCTATTCGTGGAATCCTAAGGCGTCAATAGAACATTCTTAAATGAGATAAAATTTTATCGTGACTTACTAAAATATGGGCCAATTAGTTTATAAACTGTTGATTTGTGATGACTTTCTTATCGCATTCAATGGCCAATGTACAAAATTTCATTAAAAAGGGAGGAAAATCCAATAAAAGTTCTGGGACTTTTATGATGGAAAATGGATCAGTAAAACAAAAAGTTCTTCTAGTGAAATTGGTCAGTCGTCGCATTGTCTGTCATAAATATCACTAGATCGCAGACTGTTTACTATACAAATGCATGGGGGGAAACCTGAACTTTATCACAGAAAAAGCAAAAGTCAGGATTATCAAAGCCTTCSAGATTTAAAGATAGCTCTCCAAAGTAAACTAATAAACCTGGATTTTGAGATAGGAATGACGGCGCTTAAAAATATTTGGTGACATACGATTACTAGTGGCCCGAATTTATTTATCCTTTTAATTGGAGCAGGCATTCATTTTTCGCTCAATACAGTGTAGAATTTTTTTTCTCTGGTTTATAATTCGTTTCTACTCGCTCCTTAATGTGAAGTTCTAGCAAAATGTTGGAGTAGGCCTGGGAAGAGTCTTGTCAATTTTCATTCTACTGGCTACAATTGCGATAACCCAGAACAAAACATTTAACGACTTGAAGGCGGTAATTGAGATTCGAGGATCATAAGGCCATAATGTACTAGTATTCCTAGCATGTCGTGGGAATAATAGCATCATAGAAGTTGAACAGATCCATATTTAGTCAAAGGTAAAGTAGCTGATGACGTTGTACGATACGAGAACCACTCGAGTCTGAACGGCAATGTAAACACGCCGTCACGACTGCTTTCCTACGTTCTTTAAAATCCTGGCAAGGTTTTCTGGTCCGGCTCTTTTGTTCTTATCTAATGTAAATGTCTTTTGACAGAACAATATGGCTATTTTAAACTTCAATGCACGGACGTTGATCGCGGTAGGGCGTATATTCCAGCTGTTGTTCTTGTAAAACGTAATGTAAACAACCTAGTATCCTAAGCATGGCTAAGACTGATAAACCTCTGCACAAGACTGCAGCTCATCGGATTATCAGCTACCATGGTGGTTGGTAGTAGGTAATCACTTTTTCACGTGGCAAATTAGTGGGCTCCCTTTTAATTATGCATCCTTGAACCACGACTTCTTGTGGCCTAGCGGTGTATTCTAAGCGGTTTTTACAAATACCAAGTGCAATCATCAAAGAACCTTTTGGTTTGAAACTTAGTTTCGTTTGGCGTAATTCCAGAAATTATACTTAGCATCATAATCGTAATGATGATTTTTTTGTCATAGCATAAATATCTTTATGTTTATAACCCTTGAACACGGTCGATGTTTCCAAATCTTTACCGAATGCGATGCTGATAGTTTTTTCCTATTTCAGTTTTCCCATTAGATTATACGTTGAGATCGTCTATCGATCAATTCAATCAAAATGCGATTTACGACTTACCCGAAAAAATTCAGATCAGAAGGATCAAAATACCTTTTGTATTATAAGAATCAAAGTGGATGGAACATTTGGCCCTCCCACGAACGAAAATCCTATTTTTACCAGTTATGACCATGCAGGCACATCCCATCACAGTAAAATCCCCAGATACGGGTTTTGTTTACAAAACTAATGAAGGGCCATGACATTATGGATAAAATTTCCAACTCTAAATGTGTTGAATGGGCATCGCTTAGCGTCAGCGTTGATATCTTGATAGGCAACTGAGTTTGGGCACGCATCATCATCGCGAATCATCATTGCATACGTTCGAAGACCTTTGCCATTTTCAGCAACCGCTTTATACAAGCGGACTGTCTCTAATCCAAATGTTGCGTGTGATAAATTACTTACACGGTTAGAAGTAACGATTCCAAATGGAATTATTCAAAGTAAGGAATTACGATTATGATAGTATCTGTCGGAGACGGGATCAACCCTCTGATGATACCCGTTTCCTGTTTTCTTTCCTTGCTTTGTTAAATGGGTCCAGCTGAGATGTTATCTGGAACATAAACAGGCATAGTTTTAATTAATAACACAGTTATGCTAGGAATGACTGTAAACCGTGCTCACATAGACAATAAGCAGGGCTGAGAGGCCAATGGTTATTAACTTGGCCACCACGGTGAGGTGACTCTTCATTTACGTTCTACCATTAAACCGTTAGGAGCACAGTTTGCATGCAGAGGGCCTAATTTTCGTACCTTGGTAAGGTCAAAAAGAGTTTAACTGCTTATATTTACGCACCACTATGAGACGTTTGGCCATTTTCATCGTTTTGTCCGCACTTGTGACGGGTAAGTAGGATGGTCGTGCTAAATTGTTGATAGACGACTCTTCATTTGAGTTCCAACAGGATTCCTTTCTGACTCTACGCTTTTCTTAGTTCGTGGTTTCTAATGTAACCTCACCTCCCAGCTTTACTTACAAGACGATCGTGATAGTCTAAAGTAACAATTTTGTTAACAGCAAAAGTGTGTCTGTCAAGTGACTCATTTAAATGGTAGAATGCGTGCGTGCCTCGCTAGACCTTGGATACTGAGGGAACAAGTTGTTGACATGATTGTATTCTTGCGTCTCCCTCTTGAAATACAGAAGACTTAGAACTTGAAATTTCCAATAAATTTTTGAGGGAGTTTACTTTAGGTTTTACATTTGTTTATTCAAAAGATGAGCTTAGACCTGCCCGATATCGTTTCACTCAATGTTTATGTGAATGTGGTCGCAGTTCAAGAAGAAGGTTTCCTTAGATTCATTTTAGGAAGAGTACTGTATGTAATGTAAAGCATTGATTATGAAGAAGATAACCAAATTCCACATTAGGAAATAAAAAGGAAACCAAAGTCGTCAAACAGAAAAACCACGCCATAATGACTCAATGACGTGCCTTAAGACTATAATCTTGAAAACGATAAATGCATTTGGCTGTTCATGGTCAAACCTTTGCGAATGAAAACAGCTTGCTTTATTAGAAATGACTCACACAAACGCACGATTATGGGACTGCATTCCTGTTCGGTATGATTTTCGATGTTTTAAAAGGTTTTTTTGTTGCCAGATTTTGATCCCACTTCGATCCTATCAGCTATATGATATGGCGCGTTCATATCTCATCTGTCTGACTTATTTGCATCGCTAGATTTAAAATGTTCATCTCATAATGGAACAGTTATTACCAAGTTGGCTTTAAAACTCGGTTTTTATTACAAATGGAGGTTAAGTGTTGTGCGGTCAAGAACCCGGCGCCGCGTGTCCTCCCAACTCACAGCAAGAACTCCATAACAAATGACGATGTGGTTATTAAACAATGAGATAATTCAGAAGTTCCTGTCGATTCTTCGTCGGAGTGTGTCACTTCTAACAACCTTTCTTTGAAGAAGTTCGAAACGTCTACTAATGATTGTCTTCGATAAGTGGAGCTGACCGCATTTACGTTCTTGTAAGGGCTCGGTTAGTTCTGTTTCTACTCTTGCCAGAGGCGATAAGTAAGCGAAAGCACCATTAGAGATGGCGAAACTAGCTCTCAATCAGTACTCGGTGATTGAAAGCAGGCGGCGACCATCCATTGATTTTGCTTCTTGGACATATGATATTCGTCAAAACAATTCAGTTATAATCTTTTCCAAGAATACATATATTACGATTGCTTGAGAAAAGCAATCAAAACTCATCACTTTTTAATTTGCAGAACAGGAGTGGGTCTTGAAATTGTTGTTAGGTTCGGTAATCTGTTGTGGTTTCAATATTGTTAGATGATTTTTGATGTTTTCGCAATGTCCTCCAGACATTGACTTAATTTTTCCTTCAGTCTAACATATCGCTTACATTCTGATGAATATATTTTGCTGTTATCAAAAAAACGCCTAAAACCTTTGGCCTTACCATATATACATATACATGTTAGCGTATATGTTAGTATATATGTATAAAGCTATGTTGTGACTTCTTTTTCCCATATACAAAAATACATTACCTTGTTTGAATACCTTTTTGTTCTCTCTAATTGTAATTATCAATCTTTTGCCAAAAAGTAACTTAATATTTTAAAAGATTACCTACTTCACCAGTTATTTTAATTACTATAAAGCGCAGCTTACAAAGCAAAATTAAGAAATGATTGAAGTAATCACTAGATCAGTCATCGGCAATTCGGACAAGATTTCTCAAAATATCATTATCAATGACAAATGTCGGAAAGCTGTGAAAGGTCCCAAATATCCCCTTCCCAACATGAAATCATGGTGATGTCTATGTAAGTAAGCAATATTTTGAAAGCACTTTTTTGTTTCTCTTCATTATCAATTTACAAATTTCGGAAAGACTCATGAGAAAGATTTTTTTTTTATTTATTTTTTTTAATTTTCCCCTAGAATATTAAAACATATGGTAATTTCTATGTAAGTAATATTTGATTTTTTTTTTTTTTTTTTTTTTTTTTTTTTTTTTTTGTTTTTTTGTGTGTTTGTGTCCTTCGGAATAGTTGCGTTTGCAAAGGCTGGAAAGCCATTTACAAATGTCAGAAAGATAATAAAGATTTTATTTTATTTTATTTCATTTTTATTTTTTATTTTTTTGCTAATTTTTCTCTCGAATATGAAACTAGACGGTAATTTGTATGTAAGTCAGCAACATTTTAAAGATTTTTATTTTTCATTTTTGTAATAGTTGCACTTACAAAGGCTGTGAAGCAAAAGAAAACACAAGATTGTAACAAACCGTGCGGAAGGCTGAATCATCCCGTCTGTGGCAGTGATGGGGCGACTTACGCCAGCAAATGCGAGTTCAGAAATGCAAAATGTGGTGCTAGTAAACTCGGGAAAAAATTGCTTCTACAACACGAAGGGGCGTGTGGAGCACCAAATAAAATGATCACAGTCTCAAATCTTAAGAAGACCACCAAGAGAAGAAATGTCAAGAGAAACAAGAAGAGTAGACGTTGTCCCACAACCTCCTCCATTTGCAAGACGCTCAATTCTACAAGAAATTCCATCTGCGGTAGCAACAACATAACGTACCACACTGTTTGTCACTTCAGAATTGCACAATGTCAAGAAAGAATGGCTGGGAAACGCTTGACTGCGCTGTACAGAGGCGTGTGTGGTAAACCTAGGAGCTCGAGGCGAATAGTATGTCCAGCGAAGACACAATGCCCTAACAGGAATAGTCCTATCTGTGGTTCTAATGGTGTCACCTACAAGAATCTTTGCTTTTACTTGGTTGCCAAGTGTGAATCACACGTACAAAGGGCTGGAAAAATCAGACTCCGATATCGAGGTAAATATCAATATTCGGTTTCTAACTAGCAAGGCATTTCAGAGAAGGTTTTTCGTCGGTTACTGTGCGAATGGGTACGTCAATGGCTAGCATTTTTGAGCTGAATTAACATTTAGGCTAAATTAAATCATCGTGTCAACTGACCTATTTTAGCATTCCCATCTCCTTTTGTTTAAATACTATTTCTCTTCAATCTAAACGAAATGAATGCCACACATTATAAGTATATATATCGATTCATCACGAAAAAAACGTTTTTCATAATGGATATGCAAATATGTTCTATATATTAGTTTTTGTGCGTCTCAGTATTTATGATTAGAGTAATAAGTACAAGCTGCTTGGTCACAAACGTCCTCACTTTCGAATATACTATAAATAGATATTGACAGCAACATTACAACGCTAATTAACGACCTCAACATAATTTCGCCTGATGGGCAGATTTCTAACAAAGAATTCCGCCATTCTGTGTTACTTCGCTTGATGCAAAGCCAAACCTCAAGTGACTTTCTGAAACTGGAGTTCTAAATTAGGTAAACCGCGTTAAAAAGCAATCGCTTAGTCAAAGTGGGATGAATATTGAAAGGTATAACATTTCCTCGTTCCGGGGCAACAGATCTAAAGTCGTCAGTTTGATTCGCTTCGATCCACCCCCCCCCCCCCCCCCCCAATAGTTTATTTAACCTTCTAATTAAAAACGAACAAACAAACAAGGACAACACATAATGACTACAAAAAACAAATGAACAGTAGAAGAAACAACCATCTTTAAGGTAATCCTGGTTTACTTGAAGTTTTATTTGTTTTATTACTTACACGCATTCCCGGCCATGCGACACGACTATATAAGGAGATGGGCAGTTCCAATTCTGAGGCTGTATTTTGATTCTTTACTTTTTTACTAGTTATTATACAGCTGCTTTCTATAAAATTGATGCTTGAAATCACCACTTTATAGTTTTCTAATTCGTTTCCCAAGCCTTCAAAAAGAAAGAAAAAAGAAAAAGTAAAATAAGAAAGAAAGTAAAGAAGAGAGTGAAAAAAAAAAGATAACGAAACAAAACAAATATACTCAATACTTGCATAAGGTTAGTTGTGCACACATAAATACATATTTACTAGGTTATAAATATTATATAAAATTATTAGTAATAAAATGAAAGAAGAAAATAGAAAATCGGGAATTACAGACGTGGATTAGTTAACAGAGTGTGCAATGGTGCTTAAAGTAGTTTAGACTTAATCATCACGAACAACTTGATTTCTCTCAAAAATTTTACCCAAGGAAGAACAATTTTCTTGCGCTTGTGCTCATGTTTGCGTTCGGGCTTGCGTCGCTAGTAAGAACGATCTTACACCTTTTTTTTCAGGATTGCGTGTCTTTCCCTCAAGAGTTATAATCGTTGATAAGCAACATTTTACAAGTTGCTGACAATAGAAGACATTATCTGTTATTGCTCTTTAGTGAATATTGGAAATGTTTGACAAATTATTTCGATAAATCTTGAAGATGTTAAACAGATTGCTTTCAGCTCTTCAGCTACTGGAATATTCTGCAAAAGCCGTTCATGTATATTATCTAATGTCTAATGTATAGGTCTGAGCACTTGACTGAGCTCAGATAAGAAGCATTATGATATGTCTTTCTTTATCTCTTCCTTGCAGTATTTGGAAGTTTTTTTTAAACATTTTACTTGAATGTTTTTCTTTCTTTCTTTCTTTCTTTCTTTCTTTTCTTTTTTTTTTTTTTTTATTTTTTTTCTTCCAAAAATCTTGACTTTATGAAAAAATGATAATGTCTGGGGATGAGGAAAGTAATTGGATTAAAAAAAAAAAACTCTTGCCGAATTGTTATTTAAAATTCTTTAAAATGCGTGATTTTTCTGAGAAAATAAGAATGTCTTGGAAAACAGATGTTAAATGAATCAATATTTGTGGTAGAAGTCGGTCATTTAAGACCTTTTAGTGATTGAGTGTACTAAATGAGAATGTATTGATCTGTGCTATGCTATCAACATGTAATTTCTGCACATGTTTCTTTAGGTCACGTTTCAAATCTTGACATTAAGACGTCTTGTTTAATTGAAACCGAGATAGCTATTCCGAGTTGATAAGCCTATAAACTGTCTTATATACAACTGCTTATAATTCCAACGCTTCCTAAAGACTCACATCAATTTGACCTTGTTTGCCGTTTAACGGAGCAATTGCTAAAAAACCTGCTTTAAAAAATCCAAGTTTTTAGCCTCTAAATTCTTCCATTAGTGAGTAACTTCGGTAACTAGAAAAACAATTGGCGTAGTTTTGAGACAAAATACTTTGTGAACAAATTAGTTTCTCTTTACTAGAAAACAGAGGGATAAATCCGTTTTTCAACTTGAATCTCGTCAGACATCGAAAATTACTTTTTGCTGTTTACTTCGTTCCAGATGTTGAGATAAAATGCTTGGAAAAGCTATCAAAATTCAGTTAGCTTATCGACATTAACACAATAAAATCCCAATAGGATATTGTTTATTTTATACCAAAATGATTTTCCAAGCCCAAAGGCTATTGTTTATGTTATCAACCCCATGCAAGATTATTTAATACGTACGAAGTAGTATTTAGTTCTCACATAAACTTGGAAGTTATGAAAACAGTTTTGAGATCAAAAGTGAACCTAGCCAGACATGACATGAATAGTTCCATAGTCTTTATGACAACGTAAATGAAGATTATATTCCAATCACCTAGGACGGTTAGCCGCTTTACGTTAATCAGTGTGAGCATTTATTATATTTCTAAATGGTTTCTTTGTCGTTCAGTTGCTAAGTATGTTATTCAGTGGGCCGAGTTTATCATCACCTTTCGATTGATTCATGCTATGAGAGTAATATTCACGATTCCAGTTGAGACTGTCTTTAATTCTTGTTATTTTTTACGTTTTAATTTTGAGTTCATTGGCTTTGATTGAGTTTCAAGTAGGCTTCCTAATTAGGAAATACGAGAAAGAAAGAAAGAAAGAAAGAAAGAAAGAAAGA
>NW_022261553.1:50954-64540 GCF_009602425.1 Actinia tenebrosa
GACAATTATCTATTCTTTATTTTCTTAGTTGTTTTCTATAGTTGTTTTTCACATTTCATGTAAATTTTCTTGTATGAGCAAATAAAAAAAATAATAAATAAATAAAATTGTATTGTATTGTAAAGAAAAGCAAAATCTTCTGTTCTCTTGCGCTTGCGTCTCTTCTCAGTCCATAGTGAAAATATAGTGTTGTGTTTGGCTCGCGGCGCTAGTAAGAATCAGACTTAAAGGAATTGACCCACAATAAACTTTCACATTTGAAAATGACATCCATATTCATACCATATTGGCGATATAATGATGCGACAAGTAACACTTATCTCTAAAGCCTTGTTTAGATTAGCGACGCAAGTCGACACAAGCATGAGCACATGCGCAAGCTAACGCAAGGAAAACTAAAAATCCCGTTCTCTTGCAAGCAAGAACATAGAGTCCAGTCTGCTTTCGTTTGTGTCGAATAATTTTCAAATAAAAGCCTGACGTTTTTGACGTCGGAAAAAGCTTTAAATTCTTCTGAACCTCGTCAATCGGATTGGTTCGATTAGTCGTACTAGTACATAGTCTCATCTGCAGCCGTCATTAGTTTCGGTTCCAACTTCTCACTGGTGTGAGTATCTGGGACCGATATTTATGATATTAGCTAGTACATCGTTTTCAGCATTTATCCTTCATACACTGACAAATGATCAACCATAATAACAATGATTACAAGTATATTTTTGCCTTGTAAGGTATCTGTTTGAAGGTCTTGGTCATCTTGTGTCATCCATCCTGATATCTAATCTTGCTTTTATTAAGAAGATTAATCAAAATGGCATCAAAAAGATGTAAGTATTTCCCTTCACGTGAGCATTAATTATATCATCCCATTGATGTTGTTGCTGATAGCTCAGTGCCATATGGGTGCCTAGAATGTTTTCTAGGATTTGGATTTGTTGCTGTTGTTGTTGTTGCTGTCGTTGTTGATGTTGATATTGCTGCCATTGTCGTCTTTAATGCCTTCATTATTGGCTGGCATTTTCCAATATCATTGCTATAAATAGCGCNTTAATATGCAGCCTGTAAGGTCCACCACTGGTCATAATTGTAAAGCGCAATGAGGCCATGTGAAATGCGATATATAAGAACCTCCCATTTTTATTATCATCATCATCATCATCAATCAACGTCACCATCACCATTATCATCATTTCTTTTTTTCATTTCTCACCACAGGTGCCGCAACATCTTTGCTCTTCAGCAAAATCTAACCAACATCACCTTGTCCAGAGAAGGTGATTTAGACAAAGCACGTCAGTACTATGAACTGTTGTATCTTAACCAAGACGTAAGTATTCACCTTTCCAAACTAGACTGTAAAAACTCTTTCCTTTCGCTTCCCTGCTAGCAGAGCCTATTTTCCTTTTGTTTCAGTGGAGTGAGAAAAATAGACTCTGCCGATGTAGGACGTTATACTTGTCACGCCTGTGTGGCGTAACTTAGCAACACTGTCATGATTTTGACAGCCGCTCTCGACAAATAACGTTTGGCGCCACGGTGCGTTACATTTGCTTGTGCGCACTACATGTATCAAGAAATTAGTGTTCTAAAAATGGAACCTCTTTATTACAGGCAGATATTTAGGTCCTGGCAAAATCAATCATTTTTTTCATAGTCATTAACTCTTTATTTAAGGACACCTATATTACGGATACCTCTTTTGGACCTCCAGTAAGTGTCCCGATCAGAACAAAATCACCATACATTATTAGTTTCATAGTCCTAATAAACTCCCTATCGTGTCCCTATCATAACAAGTCATTCAAATGATCTCATTATATTCCAAAGGGTGTCCTGACACTCATAGTTGAGCAAGGAGCCAAGTACACAGAGCTGGAATACACCAACATTCTACAGCTCCAAGCAAGAAGCATGACAGTCAGGGATAATCCAGCCTTAGAACAGAGATTGAAAAGACTGAAAGACATTGTCAAGGAACCCACTAATGCCACCACCTAAAAAYGTGCAAGTCCAATTTCAAATGTTAAAAGGTTTTGGCAACTATATATAAAACTTGTTAACAGACCTTTTGGTCAGGAGCACTCTTTTTTCCATTTCATTCTAAGTTTTAAACAAGGCTTGTTTATTTTAGTCATATCTTATACACCATTTTCTCAAGGTTGCAYACTCATCCAAATAAAAGAAAATTGACGAGCAACAATACCAGAACAGGAGCTTTATAATGAGAATTATCATACATTTCTATGAGATTTTTCTATAAGAATTCATAAAATCAATAATTCTCATCTTTATATATTAAACTGTGTTCTCAATTTTACTGAATTTGCATTTTTCAGTTTTGTGGCCCGTCAAGTTGGATGCGCACGCAACCTTGAGAAAACGGTCTGTTRGAATATTCATCTGCATTATTGTGCTTAATTAATGAATGACACAATCTGAATTAGGAGGGGGATATATTATGCCCAACCAGGCCTAAGAGGACTCTATTTCTTGGATGCAAAATGCAAATTTTCAAAGTACGTATATCAGTGAAGTTTTAAAACGTTTTTCAGTTGTTCTCAATAGCACATGCAGAATCCTATATTTTGCCATGGATGTCAATCCATGACAGTGTTTTGAAAACATTGGCAGTAAGCAGGGGTTTTTACAGGGGCACATCCCATGTATTGGCAATCCTTGCAATTCCTCGTAAAGCACTGCATCTATCTTAGTTAATGATTTTATAAAAGCTCAAGTTAAAGGTTAATTGCTTCTTAAAAATTGCAAAATATAATAATTAGTTATATATAAATAAATGAGTGTCCAGAGGTGAAAGAGAAAAGTTATATAAATGACATAAGAAACATCACTAGAAATATTAGAAGTTATTAGTAGAGTGCAAACAATATAATCGTGAAACTTTAGTAATACTAAATAGCACAATTTCATGCAAATACCATTGTTTTCTATTGTTTAATTAGCACTATTTTTTACTATTTAGCAATTAGTGTTTCACGGATTAATTTGTTTGCACTCTCATTGCACATAAATTTCAATGAAACATTATGGAAAAATAAATAAATAAACTTCATTTGAAAATTGTCTTTATTTACCTATCAAAACAAATCTTAGAACCCTCCCCCCCCATTTGAGTAACACACCTTGCATACCTTGGAACAGGAAGTGAAAAGAAGAAATATAGAGAGGTGCTAGGGCTCTTATATATTCTATCCTAGAGAAATAAGGCACCCTTTATCTTTACAATCACTTGTTGTCCAGCAACATTTACATTAAAGGGCTAAAAGATACAGTATGATCCCCTTCCCCCCAACGAATAAATTTACTGTAAAAACATGTGAAAAGTGTAAATGTTATGAAGTTATTATTTATTCACTGCCTGAGYTGATTCTGAAATTACTTTCTTCATTTTCTCAAACATTTGCTGTGCTATGATTATATGTGAGGAACAACAGCTTTCTATACATTGATCTACTTGTCCTTGGTACTCTGCTACCTGTGACTGGGTTGTATTGGTATCTAGTTTATCTTGGACTTTATCTTGACATTCTTGGGCACATCTACTTATCCTACCCTGTAGAAAAAAACAAAGTTGTAGGTTAATTTAAGGCATTTTAAACAGCTGCCAAAAGCATGGGAATCTACTCGGGGCGAAAAATAATGGTTAGTCACGTCAGTCACTGAATTTCCTGATTTTCAGAGAAGATTAATGAATGTTTTCAATCAATTTTCAATCTTTGTTTCCCTGCTATTGGTGCACTTTGGGATATCTTTCTTTTATTTAGTTTTGAGAATTTTCGAAGCAAGAGGATGTGATTTGCTGGAAAGAAATTGGTCTGGAAATATGTTTAATATTCTGGAGTATTGTACAAAATACTGTCATGAGTGGCTGTTACAAATTCCACCCCACCTTTGAGTTTCTGACCATAGCTAACTACTTTATGATCACACCTCATTTATACTGTAGCTCAAGGCTACAGGTCAAAATCACCAGCAAGGCAAAGGATCCGATTCTGGCCTGACATTGTCAGATGACCAGCCTTATTTTAGTGGCCCTACTACCCCAAATCAGTTACAATAGATATGCAAGTAAGATATTAAGATATGCATGTGCAATAGAATGAATTAGAAATGGAAAGAGGGTAATCATGTACTGTATGACCAGTCGACATGTGTTGGTTTACAATCAGTCCGCTGTTGACCAATCAATGCTCCATCAAGACACAGCCAACAGTTGGGCAACACTAGGTTCACAGACGGCCAATGCATGGCAGACAGTCAAGTGATTGCTGACCAATATGTGTTAGTTGGTCTTAAAGTACATGATAACCTCAAACAAGTCTTTGGTCTGCAGTGCTTGCACTTGCATTTTGGGAAACACAYGTTCCCATATCAACAATGGAAATATAAGTGCATAAAATAATTTGCAGGGAACATTCCATGCTAAACCATGCCAGGATAAATAATTCTTATCTAGAAAAATTTTCCCTGACATTTTATTTTCAATTTGGTAGTTCAAAATTGTTTAGTGTGCCAAAATTTGACCTGCATGTTGACCATTGGCAGGCCACTAAGTTGGGCCTGTTATCACCCTTTTAGCACAATATGCATTCAGCCTATAAAATTTATACATTTAATGTACAGTAGCCACCTATCTCATTGTTAATTCTGCTCCTCCAGCTAAAGTAAATATTGCAACCACTGACCTGAAATCTTCCAAGTTCTTGCTCGATATATTTGTGCATTTCTTGTAGTGGCTGGAAGCATCTAGTCATACATTGCTGTGCACTCTCTTTACTGGCAACTTTATTTTCACAACATTTAGAAGCACATATATGAGACTTGCCCTGATTTACAAAAGAGATAAGAGATTTGTTTTAAAACTAGGTTTACTCAAGAATGATCATATTATGTGACATTGAAAAAGCATCCAGTCACTGCACAGCACTTTTCAATCTTCACAGGAAAGGTTTTGGTGGAAGTTGATCAAGGTTTTTATATCCATCACAACTATCTTGTCACGTAAGAAACTTATATGATTTTACAAGTTATTTTGATGTGCTGTAATTCTCATGCCATAAAATCACGGTCATAGTAATAATGATGATGATGATGATGATGATGATGATGATGATGATGATGAATTAACTTTTATTTATGTGTCATAAGTATCCAGCTTACATTAAAGTAGGCTAATTGGGGACACCTATCTAAAGATAAACAAATACCAGTATACATGATATAAAAACATATAATATATCATATATGGTGCGGCTTTCATGCAGAACTCTGAACCGCCAGCCTCAAGAGAGGAGAGGAGAACCCAGACAGACCGCTACCACAACCATCTGGCTCCCACCCTCCCAAGCAAACCGGAAACCCGTGCGAAAAACACACCGATACTTATCTTAATATTTAAATAATCAAAGTCACATGTTATTTACAATCTAATGAGTTTCCTCATAAAACATACCTTGAAAATGAATGACACCCAAACATGGTATGAAGCCCCCCCCCCCCCCCACCCAAAAAATTTGTTTAAAAAACAACAAAAGCCCTATTGCTGGTTTTCAATCATTCTCAAGAGTATGAAATAGAAAAAGACATGGCAGCCATGTTGGATATAACAAAAGAGACTAACGACGAATCTTTTGTTAAATTCATCCAACATGGAGGCTGTGAAAACCATCAATAGTCTATATGTATACCTTCGTTGTCTTTTGAAATTATAACCAGGGGGCATATAAATGGATTTTTTTCTTTCTTTTTTTTTTTGGAGAGTAAGATGTATAACTAGAAGGGTAATTTGCATTAGGAGACTTAGTAGCTTATAATTTGTTGGACTTAAACTTAAACTTGGACCGGGGAAGCATTCTGGATTGCCTGGTCTCGAGTTGTCTCAGTTTAATAAAGGGTGTCTGCTTAATAGAGGTTAATAGAGATTATCTATGAAAAAGCGTCTTATATTAAAGTAAGCTTAGATAAGCTTAAATAACCTTACAAGTATAAAAGCTTTCAAGCTTCGAGGCCATACATGCACACACTTTTATTGACTTTTACATTATCAAAGCATTTTGTTGTTAATAATTAAGTCCTTTACAGACCTATTAAGACAAGCATAGAATAAATATATCTCACCAACCTGTATTGGTCTTAGTTGTTCTCGTTCGATCACTTCTAAAGATCTTTCTAACTCTTGCTTCACACGTGCTTCTGCTGCAGCCGCCATCTTGAATTAATACACACAGGAAACCCAACACCAGTTTTCAAAACCATGTAATGACTAGTGGTTTCCTAGCTAGTTGGGACTAAGTTGGTATGTCGAGTACAGCAAGCGAATAAGAAAAAAACTTTTAAAAACGCTGTGTAAAAACAACATAACGGTACCGATATTTTGGACGTTATTCATTAATATTCGCCGGAGTAGAAAAGCAAAACCACTTGAACCGGGATCCCTGTGTAACAGGTTGTGTATGAACAGTCATTCAGTATGAAAAGAAAACTTTTGCTGATCGCCATAGCTTTTGTTTTCTTCGAAATTCTTTTCCTGATCTTGTGTGTTAATAATTCCCTGACATTTCGAAACCTCTTTTCGACTTTAATACTAGGAAAGAAACGAGTTATTCTAGTTGTAGGAGTAA
Source organism: Actinia tenebrosa (assembly GCF_009602425.1). The sequence continues at coordinate 57,593 of NW_022261553.1, forward strand.
TAAGTGCACCAAATCTTGCTCATCGTCGCGAAGGGATAAGACTAACATGGATGGCATTTTGTAAAAGACCAGACGTTGTTTGCAAGTTCTTCTTGGATAGTTTAAACGACATGGATCAAGGGATGGATAAAGTAATCAAGGACGAGAATGCGAAATACGGTGACATTGAATATATGGCAGTTCCTCGCGGAGTCAACTTTGCTAGGAGGATTTTATGGATTCTGGAATGGGCTGCAAAAAATTACGTTTTTGATTTTGTTTTACGAGTTGATGATGATATGTTTGTGTGTCTTCAAAGACTAATCTTAGAGTTGCCATATCGTTCTGAGAAAAGGTATTGTATGATAATATTACGACAAAAGAATGCTCTCTTCAGAATACGATTAATACCGTAATTTATTTATCACTGTACATATAAAAACCTGGAGTTTACCAACGCGCTATATGACCACATTTAATGTTTATATACTTTCTATATGCACGGGCTTTTTGCTGTCAAACAGGCGTTTACACGCTTTATTTGGTAAAACTGGCCAGCTTCGTAGCGAAATGTGCCGGTTTAACATACATAAAAAGAAATATGCGAATACGTTAATGATGTGGTCATACTTTTGAGTGTCGCGTTGTAACAGTTTAAAAAAATATCCGAAAAAAGGTTTATTTCCCTTACAAACAGCATGCTATCTAAGTATTATTGAACTTTAATTGTCTAAATTTAGAGTCGGTTTTGATATGATCTTTTCACGGACTTTAGATCGATTATTCACGGAGTAACGGAATGGTTTTCGCGCATGACTTATTACGCCTTCATTTGAATTTCATTATATGTAAATGACTTTTGTCTCGGTTGCTCATCCAAATCATTTACTGCGATTCCCAGTCACACGCGACCAACTGAGACCTAAATCACAAACGAAAAATGGAGTATTGGTGGACGTCAATCAAAAGAGTTTTTCAAACATGTCTAATAAGGATTCCGACTCCGAATTTCAAACGCTTATAAACTGCAAATCATTGGTATTGGCTTATCTGATTTCGAAGAAACTCAAGGCAAAGTCATAGCGATAGCTTTGCAGTCAAGCGTTTGAGATTAGAAGCCTGAATCCGGCTGTGAAATGTTCTAGAAATTCATAGCAACAAGAAGTATGAGATACTATGAGGGCAAGGGTTTTTACACGTTTGCTCGTGTTCACGAAAGCATTCAACGCCAGTCCCGATGTAGACACGAGTGAAAAGCGTCTGCGCATGCTCTGAATCCTTATGCAAATTAGTCAAAACATGAAAATTTGACTTTCAAACATGCCTTCTATCTTCTTGATAAATTGGACTTCACAAAATGCCAAAACTTAGTGTCCATGCTTGAAACTTAAGGCTAATTCTTTCATATTGTGTTATTTAATATAGTATTGTGGTCTGACAAAAGTATACTCTCGAATTTATTTGTATACTTGGAGAAAACAAGCATTTATTTTCTCACTCGAACCGTTCAAAATTCTTAGAAAACGTGCTAAAATGCACGCATGCGCAAACGTTTTTCTCTAGTGTCCCCGGTGTAGAAACCCGAAGAAACGATAGAAACCCTTTTGATTGACGTCTACCCAAACTCAGTTTTTCGCTTATGATGAAGTTCTAGGTGGTGGCGTGGGACTGGGAATCGCAGTAAAGGCGCTATTACAGGGAGCAATTTTCTTTGTAACTTGTCTGATTGCAACAGCGCTGTGAGACAAGTTGCAAGATTACCTGCATAGTGCAACGGAGTTTCAATCGTTGCCAAAAGTAGAAACGAATTCTACTATCGGCAAAGATTACTGCAACTTGTATTGCAACATTTTTCGAATTGTGGTGCATCAAGAGAATATGAAGTATTCCCTTGGCTGCATAAGTTCCACGCTGCAAGTTATATGCAACTTAGGCCCCGTCCACACGTATCCGCAAATTTTTGTATCAGCAATTTTTTTTTTACGGATACGGGTTGCGTCCACACGTGTCCGCAAATTTTTGTGTCTGTATCCGCAAATTTTGCGAAAACGGATACGTGTGGACGGTGAAAACGATTCGAATACGATGCATGTGGACGCAAACATTTTCGTATCCGCAAATTTTTTTTTTCGGATACGAAAATGTTTGCGTCCACACGCAGCGTATGACAATCGTTTTCGAATCGTTTTCGCTGTCCACACGTATCCGGAAATTTATTGATCCGCCCTGATGCACGCTAGTGCCTAGTTCCTTTGACGGATAGTTTTTCTTATTGAGCATGCGCAAAATCGTGTTTTCGTCAGCGTATTTGAAAATTTGCGGATACGACCGTCCACACGTATCCGTATTCGGAGCGTATTCAAAAATTTCCACTCTGGAGACCGTTTTAGAAAATTTCCGGATACGGATACAAAAATTTCCGGGCACGTGTGGACGCAACCCGTATCCGCAAAAAAACATTTGCGGATGCGTGTGGACGGGGCCTTAGTTTTTTGCTAGCTGCCGTCAATCAAACCTAATTAGTCGGTACATTTCATATTTTGACTATCTGCAGCGAAAAACCAAATTTCAGCGCGCAACTCGCAGACACAGCGTGCGCATGTTTATGAAGATTGCAGTAATGGTTACTGCTGAGCGATCTATTTTCTCGTAATTACTACCTCAATAGATTTGACTGTTTTAGAATACATATAATTTCAATTTAGTCCCCTAAACATGTCCACAATGCACTGCAATGCCAACTCGACCCAGCGTTTTCTTCGAGCTCTAAATGGCTAGTAATATGTAGATATCAGAGCTACACTCTATTACTTTCAAGTAATTTATTCAAGCCGAGGCTTCTAGGCCTTCATGCGTTAAATATATTAAAAAAGACCCAAAAACAACAATAGAGGCTTTGCACCATCACGTGATGGCAGTCATGACAGGAGGCAGGAACAATTGAATCTGGTCTAGTCTAATTTACATGAGAAAGAAATCACTTTCCCTGGGGAAAAAAGACTATTGTTGTGCCTACTGTTATGGCTGCCATCACGTGATGGTACAAAGGCTCTATTGTTTGAAGGTGAATATAGAGAGCCTAATTTGGATATCTGGTATTAGCATATACCAACTTGTGTACTTCCTAAGAACGTGCGCGCTCATTGGTTAATTGGAGGCGAATATTGTACGATATTCACCTCTGAATCTCGGAATATTGAGTCGGCAACAAAATGGCATCTTCCGGCAATCGTTTTGCTACAATTTCCGAGGAGGAAATTTWAAAAAAATGAAAGTAAATGCCATTCCTATCAATACTAAAAAGACAACGAAGTATGGCCTAAAAGTTTTGCTAAAAGCTTTGCGTAAATTTGTCACGCAAACTAAAAGTTTCTGTTTGTTTGTTTTTATTGAATTATTGTATATAAAAATAAGTTACTCTGTATACAAGTTGGTATATGCTAAAACAATCGAAGACTCGCGTCTCGGTAAATATTCCCTGATATTCACTTCGCCTTTGGCGAATAATTGCTAATTATTCATCTGGGTGACAACAAATAGCAGATCATTGGATTCAATGGAAACCCAGCAAATTATGAACGTTTTGTTTTTCTCCTTCAGATTGTACTGGGGGTATGTTCACTGCGAGAAGGAAGGACAAGTTCGTGTGGATGAAGAATTTCTTCTATTATCAGCAGACCTCGTTCATGAATTCCTCGATAAAAAAGATTCTTTGCTTTGCAATCCCTTCGGAGATATTTCTGTTTCTATGTGGGTGAATAACGTTGACGATGTTACTTACTTTAACGACAAAAGAATCTACCACGAAGCAGGCTTAGCTAAGTCTAGTTTAGTCGACGATGTCAGCCTATGTCACAACTACCTTGCTTTAAATAGCGCTTATAAAAAGGACACACTTCTATACTGGACGAAAGTCCAATCAGAATCAAGAACAAATTTTGAGATCCCAAAAATCCTTCCTTTCGAGAAGACATGTAATCTTGCGAAGCATGTAGACTGGAAAAGCTTTGCCATTGGACATCGGTTTGAACCAGTCCGCTGTATGCGAAAACCAACTTGGAAATCGCTAGGCAAGATGTACATAGGTAAACAAGGAGCCAAGGCTATAGATAAGAATGTATTGGATCCTCTTGGTGATAAGCCTGTCATACCCCCTTAGTAATGAGTAGTACGGTACTTTTACACCAGCGAATATAATAAATCCGGCACGCCCATTGGTCACGGTATGGCATAAGCTGAGTGGTGAACGAGGAGCGCAAAGCATGAGTGGATAAAATGACCCACCCTAAGCTTTTTTGGAGCTTTATCATGAAAGAAAACAAGAGTAAAGTGAAATTGTTTTTATTCTTTCTTTACGTATTTCTTCTTGTAGGCACGTATATATTATATTTTAGTGAAAAGAAACAGAAAAATACGCAAAAGTTGGGTTAAAGTAGCCTGTGAAACAGAACCATACCCAAAAGTTGGGTTAAAGTAGCCTGTGAAACAGAAACATGCGCAAAAGTTGGGTTAAAGTAGCCTGGGAAACAGAAAAATACGCAAAAGTTGGGTTAAAGTAGCCTAGGAAAAAGAAAAATACGCAAAAGTTGGGTTAAAGTAGCCTGGGAAAGAGAAACATACGCAAAAGTTGGGTTAAAGTAGCCTGGGAAACAGAAACACACGCAAAAGTTGCATGGGTTAAAGTAGCCTGGGAAACAGAAAAACACGCAAAAGTTGGGTTAAAGTAGCCTGGGAAACAGGAAACTACGCAAAAGTTGCATGGGTTAAAGTAGCCTGGGAAACAGAAACACACGCAAAAGTTGCATGGGTTAAAGTAGCCTGGGAAACAGAAAAATACGCAAAAGTTGCATGGGTTAAAGTAGCCTGGGAAATAGGAAAATACGCAAAAGTTGCATGGGTTAAAGTAGCCTGGGAAACAGAAAAATACGCAAAAGTTGGGTTAAAATAGCCTGGGAAATAGGAAAATACACAAAAAATGGGTAGCAAAAGTGGCCTGGGAAACAGAAAAATGCGCAAAAGTGGGGTTAAAGTAGCCTGGGAAATAGGAAAATACGCAAAAAATGGGTAGCAAAAGTGGCCTGGGATTGATGGCCGGCGGCAAAACAGCTAAACGCGCTGCGATTGGCTGAAACAAAATTCACCGCTCAGCCGGTAACAAATATAAGTACACAATTAGTCGACAAATCATTACTAGGAAAGGTTTAACTAAGTTGCAAAATCAGATCGCTATATTTTGGTTTTATTTTCATACCGTTCATTGTCAGATAGAATGTACTTGCGCTCTTGCCATCCTTCGAATACTGTTGGTATCGATGAAGAGCTGTCTCTTATCGTCCACTTCCTAATATCCCGTATAAGACAAGCTTGAGTGGCTCCATCGTCTGGACGACAGCCAGGTAGAGCAGGGTGTCATAGGCATAACAATGCACTGCAGGTTGATGTTTGCTGACGACATCAAGCAACTGAATTGTGTAGAGTGAGACAAACAATGGGCCGAGGCAGGAACTTGCGGCACCCCAAAATTAATGTCAAACTTGTCTGGCCTGAAACCGTCAATTACGACTTGTTGGAATCTGCCCGATAAATAGGAGCGAAATTACTTCAGTGCTGTACCATTAAATCCAAACATATCCTCAACATGCTGAAGCAATATCGTATGGTCAATAGTGTCAAACGTAGCGTTTAAGTCTAGAAAGACYAATAGCATTATTCATGTTAAGTATGTCTTTACGAACTCGAAGTAAGGCCGTCTCGGTGCTGTGGAACTGTCAATAAGCTGATTACACCACAAGGAAAAGCCAGCATGTCGTTATGTGAGAAACTGACTGTTGTAAGCTTGGACAGGAAGTGAAGATAGCTTAAAGACTGATAGCTCGTTCTTCTTTATCAGTTCCAAAGTAGATTTCTTTTCAATTTCGGCTTGACTAGGCCGGGCTCCCTTTCATTTATCAGGGAAGTGACCTTCTTCAAGGGATAGTTTCAAAATGGACGATATGGCAGGTGACAGTTCATCCAAACATCCCTTCACCACACAATTTAGCTATAGCCGATTACAGACCTAACCAATCCTGATCCTAAAAGAATTACCATCAGTTCCTCGCTCTATTTAATCAAACTGACTAATCAAGACTAATCATCACAAGACGACCTATGACTGTTCACTGGGTTGCCTGTATCATCCGCATAGGCCTAGTACAGCGCAGAAAAAGTTTGCCGAATATTAGCCAAAATATAATGGAATATTTCATAGAAAAGAATGATTTCGTTTAACTCGTCAATCTTCTCCCTTAAAGTGTTCTTTRCATAATATTAAAATAATTGCAGGTCCTGCCCTTTTTTAGGCTATATAAAATAAACAGTTTTGCGTTATGCATGTCAAACTATATCCCAATGCTCTCAGCCAAAATTACCAATTAATTTTCCTACCTTCTTACCATCGTTTTTTATTATATTATTTACTGGAGTGGCTGTTTATTATCCTTCAGTAATTGCGACCCAGAAGTCTTCACGGCACCACTCACTAATCCTTTGCGGTCATATGATATAGGTCCAAGTGCAGTAAATGTTCTTGTCAGCAAACTGTGCCAGGAAAGATTGGAAAGCATAGCTCTACTTTTCGCGGATCGATATTGCTTATATGACTGATAACGTCAGATCGAACTTATACAGACTCATAAGCAACCGACTAGGAAAACAATCTTTTTTCACTAAAAAGATTACCTTGTTGTTGAAGATTTAAATCTAGTAAAAATGATTTTTTTTTTTTTTTAAAGAAAATCTTATATGTGGATAAGATGTGGGATTCGAACCCACCAAAAGAAACTCAAAAAATGCGATTCTACTTTGCCATACCCCCGAGACATCCGCAGAGCTGAGGCGTCGTATGGACTTCGGACCTGACGGCGATTAAATCCTTCTGCCCTTGGGTGTACGAATTACGCAAGAAAATGTTCTAGCCGAAGCATCAGG
>NW_022261553.1:106761-116781 GCF_009602425.1 Actinia tenebrosa
AAAAAGAAAAAAGAGAAAAAAAGAAAAAGAACAAGAACAAGAAAAAGAGAACAAGAAAAAGGAAAAGAAAAAAAGAGAAAGAAAATTTAAAAAAAGGAAAAAAGAAAAGGGGAAGACAAAGTAACATAACAAAGTAGGTACTTACTTTGCAAGAGACAGGCGGATAGTATTCCACCATATAGACTTGCTTATGCTTACAGGGGGGACCTTTTGACCTTCCATTGTGGATTTGGTCTTATTGACTAGAATGAGGTTCACTGAAAGACAAAGGAAAGAACTGAAATAAAACAGATAGCATACGAGGAGGGGATATATAAACGGAACAAACAACAAGAATAATAATAGTTATAGAAATTATAAAATATAAAATTTCATATTTGCTCTACTACAAAAGCTAAGAATGCCTTCATCGTGCAACGCAATGATATCAACCACTTGGCTGACCTCTAAAAGATCAATTATGATAATTGATCTTTTAGAGGTCAGCCAAGTTGTTGATATCAGTGCGTTGCACGATGAAGGCATTCTTAGCTTTTGTAGTAGATATAACAACTAGGAATTTGTAAATCACTCAACGTAGGTCCTGGTGTACATAGGAATAGTAAAACGAGAGTCTTAAAAGCAATTTTTTTACGGTAAAATTGTAACGTCAATGAACAAGTAGAGAATCAAACAATTAAAGACAAGTTATGAGGGGTTAATATACGAGTTGTTGATATACCATTTCTTACCATATTCTGCTCCTTTCATGGTGAAGTAGGCACCAACACTAGCCTTAGATGGAGGAGGCAAAGATGAACGAACTCCGTCAAAACAAACACCAAGAAAGACTAAACAAACTATCAGCCACATCCTGACCATGCTTGAGCAAACTTGTTAGAATAAGCAAAACTTCGATAGATCCAACGAGTCTTCTATTCCTGCAATTGTGAATTGAATAAGAAGGCGATTTTTCGCGATATTTATGGGCTTCTTGCAAGTCACGTTGTAGGCACTTTTCCAAATACTGGAGTTGGTGATGAATGATTCGTAGAGGAAAAAGAGCGGAAGAAAATATTAAAAGACGCGGGGTTTCCTTCTAATTGCCGAGCGTGTTTGATCATGTACTTAACCCTCAATTGGCCTCGGGTTTATTGTCGTCATTAATTGCCGTTTGAGTGAAACGAAATATGGTCATATCGATTTCATTTCTTGTTAAACAGCGATTTGAAGTGAACAACCCTCGGGGTCTGCGAAATTAGGCTTTGCTAGTTTATATCCCGAAATGGAAGTTAACGTTATCATAATAACTTCGAGGGTACCCCCTTTTTTCTTCTTTCCTTCTTTTTCTTTTTCTTTTCTTGCTTCTTTCCTTAATCTTATTCCTTTCATTCACGGCTTTCTTTGTCCTTTACTTTTGCTCTTCTTTTATTCCGGGTAGTGATCTCGCCTGTATGAGCCTAAATCAATATCATTATAATTAAAGTCTGCTGTAAACGGCTAGTGGTTTAATTATTTTCACAATAAACGAAACTAGGCGGTAAGTATATCAATTTAATAATATATCTAAAGGATAACAGCCCTATAGGCTAACCAAAGCTTTTGCAACTCAAATGATGTGAAAAAAGAGAGAAAATGTATAAACATTGACAACATTTTCATTTCCATATTTCAATGGAACACGCAAGGTCTGGATAGCTTAGTTACCCAAATTTACTTTGCTGGGAATTTTGTGAAACAGTCTAACCCCCACCCCCAAATTAAACAAACAAACAAATCCGTTTAACAGTTGATGGCGAGACTCCTTCAAAGAACACGCTTACCTCGAAAGTTAATTAGAACAAATACTTGCCTCAACTGATATAGAAGAAGATGAGACTTCGTCAAACCTGTTTTAACAGAAAAATTCCAGAAAATACTAAAGTCACTTTTAAAATCATTAATATACACGTGAGAAGAGGTAGTACTTAAGCAGTCATGTTATATTCCCAAGGGTCATTCGGTTAAATACATTTAGGGATTAACAAATGGTATTGCTGCTAAAATTGCGAGTTGTACTTATGTAGGAATTTGATACCTAATAACTGGGTTAAAGCGAATAAGGAAGTTTATTGTTGAACTGCTATTAACGAAAGCCATCGCTATATCCGGCTATCGACGCCATGATGGTCATCAAGCTTAACCAAATTAAAACATTCTGCAAGCAAAGTGTCTAAAAGAAAATCCAAAAATAAACTAATTAATTTCGACCTTGCTCACGACACTTTAGATTTATTGTGTAGTACATGCTTACCTCGAAAGTTAATTAGAATAAATACTTGCCTCAACAGATATGGAAGAGAAAAAAACTGCAAGCAAAGTGCCTAAAAGAAAATCCAAAATTCAACTAATTAATTTTGAGCTTGCTCACAACACTTTAGATTTATTCACGTATAAGTTTAAGGATTCATTGTTCATCATCATCGTCGTCGTATTCCTCTTTGGGCGCGTTTCCGGCATTATGGCGTTTCTTTTTTTAATAGGGTTGGGAATCATCTATTCTCGTACGTAGGATTCAACGTTATAGGGTTCCTTTATAGCTTTCTTTATTTGGTCCCTTCACTTCAAATTTTTTAGGCAATTGATAATTGCCATAATTGTTGTCCAAGCTTTCGGGTCATCGACCCAACATTGACATGTGTCAAAACAACATTCTTTTAAAAGTATAAAGCGTTTAGGGTGACGTTCAAGCAAATCTATAGTTTTGGAGTGAATGACATGCAGAGAAAGAATTGGCAAAAATGCCATTTTAAGGGTATTTCCGAGTCCTGCTTAACCAGGATTGGAAGCAAGTTGAAAAAATGTGAAATTACCTGAGCAGTGGGAATCGAGCTTCGAACTTCTTACTAAGCTTGCAGTGCGCTTGTTCGCCAGCTTTATACATCAGAAAAAATCTGTTAACATTTGGTCAGCTACGATTTCAAGCTCACGCCCCCTCATGTGAGCCCATACAAATTATGTCTCATGGATATTTTCTTAAAATAATGGCTATCTAGGCAAAAAACAGAAATCGATTCAGTTAATTCAACTATTCACGGATTGTATGATATGGTTTAGATTGAATTCCGTTGAAAAAAACCACCGTACTTTTTGAGTTGAATGTACGCTATTGGAAGTATTTTCAAGAGAAAATGCATGGCATAACCGGGGTCAAGCTAAAAAATCGTCTCTCCTTTATATAAAGCAGAACCTGTCAAAAAAACAGAAGTGGATTTAAAAACCCCGGGCTTTCCTGAACATTTTGGTATATAATGCATAGGAATTTGTTAAAATTTAGAACCGTATTTTTGCTGATTTTATAAGCTCATACTATTTGTTGGCCTATACATTCGCCTCTTATGTTTTCTTAGTACAGTAGTTCGCGAAGAACAGAAGATTTATAGGGTCATTTAGGATGTTTCGTCACGCAGTTTACTTGTGCTATATAACTTTACTTTTAAGAACAACCTTTTGCTTTGGAAAGAGAGGAAAAAGACCGAAAACTGCAAATATTCCAAATGTATGGGCAATTTTTCCAATGAAAAGTAAAAACTATATATATATTCAATTTACTAACCTAAACTAAATAAGAGCCGAACCAACTAACAAATCTAATACTCGTCAATAATATGGAAAGTATTTCATAACAAATATATATTTTTTAAAATTCATAAAATGTTTTCATGTAAATGAAGAAATAAAGTGACAGATCTGCCTTGGCGCAAACGGAAAAAATGGGCCAATTAAACAAACCTGTCAAGACAAAAAAACACGTCCCCTGAGGGTAATAAAACGTTAAAACTTCCTTTTCACAAAAACACGTTTCAAAATCATGCCTTGAAAGTGCCTATGGCATTAATTTCAAGATTTTCAGCATTACATATGGATTCTAAAGAAAGTGAAGAGTTGAATAGTATTCTCTTATGACGTGACTTCAAAAGAGCCATTACAGTTTATCTGCCTTCACATGTTAAAATCCGACACTAATTACTAATGATATTTTATTTATTTATTTATCTTTTTTTTTTCTTTTTTTTTTTTTTGCTAGAACCTTTCTTTAAATCTTGATTAAGACAATGATGTTTTATAAAGGACATTTTGCTGCCCCAGAAACGATTTGAATATTTAATGGTGCCTCCTTTGACGTCGTATCATTAACATATTGGAAGTATAAACCTTGATATCTCCAAGATGCATTACTCAAACCATATAAAGATATTTTACTATTTTACAACTTTTTACTTCATTTCGAATCAATGCTTCAAGCATTTTAAGTTAGGTGTCATAGGCACTTTAAGTTTTAAAAGGCATTAAAAACAATAATAGCCATATCAAATAGTCAGAAATCCGATATTTAGGACCCATCTACGCAACGTATACGAATATTCTGAATTATTTATATGCGTTTTCAAAATAATCTCTTGTCAACACGTATAGGTTTTTATATTGTTTTTTATATTTTTATATATCGTAAACGTGGCGAAAAGTTGCTTTTTCAAGTGGCGTATTAGCCGTTTTTTGTGTACGAAAGGCCAGGCAAAACATCCGGGAGAATGTTAACGTGGCCTTAGTAATTTCAAAAATAATGTTAATCATCTATTCTCCCTAAACAAGAAACCGTAATATATAATTTAAGACATTAATGTTAGCCTAAATTAAATACGACATGCTTTAAATTTTTTTTTTTTTTTTTTTCATTAATTCGGACTTTGATAGGCCCTCCAAATCAGAATAGAAAGTCCTTATCTTAATCGGGAAGAAGGCAGCCATCAACATCCTCACCTGATCTGGGACCAGTTCATGCAGTCACGTGTTTCAAGGTTGAGAAAGCCAAGATATCGTGACTAGCGTTGAGCCGAAAGCTTAATAAGCTAGGTGCTTTAAAAGTTTATCGTCGTATCTTCCATATTCAGCAATACAGATGAGTTTACATGGTTGCAGTTTTCATAAAATATTGCAATTTCAATATAACTTATACCGTTGTGGGGTTTATAAATAATCTTATAGGTAAATTATTAAACTGATTCTTTTTATATTTGTATGTTTTGTTTCTTTTTACATGAGACTAATAAAGAGCAATTAATTACACTTCCGGTAGGATCATTCTTGTTCACTGTTTCTCTTTGGATTTTCGTCCTCAAATCCTCAAATCACTCATCAGTGTTGTGATTTAAATAAAATGCAAAGGTCAACCCAGATCAAGCCTTATAATTAATAACAGTACGTGGAATCGAAAGTAACCCGTCAAATATCAATATCAATATCCATATCAATATCAATATCAATATCAATATCTTAAAGGGACTCTGAGGTGCCAGACACATCATAGCTTAAAATGTACATCAAACCTTGTTGATTTTGAAAATCGAAATGAAAATTCCATGAAATGCGTTTTTTGGGGTGATATCGTCCGTCAAAGTTGCGAAATGACTTAAGCTGGGCTCCCTGTGGAATATCGCGGATTTGATGGCTTGGGATGTCTGGGCTGTGATGACGTCAGATAGTGGAACATGTTGGATAGCTGGAGCTGAATCAACCAAATTTCGCTATTGAAGTATGGCTGTTCTTTATCAATTTGAGCCGGAAATTGCTTGAGGAGAAGAATTTTATATAATACACCCGATGAAAGTGTGAGCGAGGACAGTGAGCTAGAAGAAGTGGCGAACGAGGAAAGGCTTCTAGGAATCGATGTGGTGTACGTGTCAGCAACTTCATCTTCACTTCCATCTTCTTTAAAGCCAGTATCTTCCTCATCCATTCAGGGAAGGTAGATCTTTAATATCTTAGATACCACACATGCTGATCTTTTTGCTAAGATAACCGTGCATTCACCATGTAATTATAAATTGGCGATATCAGAACTAGCACAACGCAGAGGGCTGAAAAATCATTTCAACGAAATGAATATGCATTGAACGTATTTGGAATATAAGAACGTAATAGAAAATACTTAAAAAAACTCACTTATTTGTAATATTTGTTCAATTTGGAATGAGCCTTCTCTGTCATGAAGAGAAACTATTAAATGCAGTCCTAAGCACATCTCGGTTCAGACACAATAGTCGTGATGCATGTCATGTCTAATAATTACGTTGAGTTGAACATCAGAAAATATTGAAATCTTAAGTGAAATAAAATGTTTCATTTACCTCATAATCTTTTACCTAATAAGCTCATTTAACAACATAAACACATATCAGCTAGCTGTTTTCATCACGACACATTGTTGACTTTAAGATCGATTCCTAGAAGCCTTTCCTCGTTCGCCACTTCTTCTAGCTCACTGTCCTCGCTCACACTTTCATCGGGTGTATTATATAAAATTCTTCTCCTCAAGCAATTTCCGGCTCAAATTGATAAAGAACAGCCATACTTCAATAGCGAAATTTGGTTGATTCAGCTCCAGCTATCCAACACGTTCCACTATCTGACGTCATCACAGCCCTGGCATCCCAAGCCATCAAATCCGCGATATTCCACAGGGAGCCCAGCTTAAGTCATTTCGCAACTTTGACGGACGATATCACCCCAAAAAACGCATTTCATGGAATTTTCATTTCGATTTTCAAAATCAACAAGGTTTGATGTACATTTTAAGCTATGATGTGTCTGGCACCTCAGAGTCCCTTTTAAATTCGAACTTGACCTTGCGAAGTCTTAGTCGTACACTGAGTACTCCATGAATATTTCAAATACATGGAGCTCCAAATACACTCATCGGTAGGAGTAAAATAATGTAATATATACGACTACCTTTCGGCAACAAGCAAGGAAAGAATAGCTAGAAATTCAAGTCAAGCTCGATTCGTGATCTCGAACGACAATTATGTATTCTGAGTACATTCTATTAAAGTAAAGTATGGCCTTGGAATATCCAAAGCTGTCCTATATTTGATAGTCCAACTTCGTATACTTAGTCTGTCCTTGGTGGTTAGCAACGATAGGAATAGAATGCGTGGGCTCGAGTCCCGCCAAATGCAAAATTATACTTTATTCCCTTAATGTTTTTATGATTACTTCATCCATCACAGCAAAATCAGCTCATTTCACATAAACAAAGAAGTTCAATCCAACCATAAAAATGCATATACCTAATGAAACCAGAAAAAAAAAATTTTCCTTGTTTTCATTTGCCCTTCATTTCGGATTACATTACCATGCGCAATGGACGTCCTACTTCAACGATACATGACCGTCACATATTGCTGGCCGTTATGTGGCGTTCAGAGAGAAAATACAGCTTTGCTGAAGTAATAACGTCGATTGATATTAAAATATATTTTACTGAAAAAATTAACCAGTATCGTAGCCATCTTTCACAGAAGTCTAAAAAATAACCTAATTCCTAGTTAGCATTTGTGTTAGCAATTATGATTATGATATGTTATTGTGCTACAAGTGTGGACATGAAGCCTTCACGTTACGTGAAATTCTTTTCTAATTATACATAAAATATGTAATTTCGATTTTTAAAGTTGGGTATCATTAAGTACTTTCAAAAAATGAAGTGAAAAAGGGGGATCCCCGACTTTGTTTTAGAGCTATAAGAGATCAAAGACGTTTTCAACATTTTTTTCTTATCAAAACATTGGAATGACGTCATCACGATAAGCGCGCGCTCACTAAATTCGAGGTTAGAAAGGCTGCGCGCAAACAATGCCCATGAACTTCCTTAAGACGGTACATCGATCATTTTTACACAAAAAAGAAAGACAAAGACCAAAACTCTATATATTCTCTGTGACCTTTGTTTTGTTTTGCCCCCTGGCAAGATGGCCGCCGTATCGTCGAAATAGTCCATTGGAATTTAGAAAATGTCTGGATATTTGACTTTCAAGAATCATAAGATACAATCTGAAGTGGGGAAACATCAATTAGGAATGTCCTTATTTAGCTGTATCACTTTTGTGAATAACGGAGAAAATCTCCCGAAGCAGTTCTCTGCACCACCAAGAAAGGTAACCGTGCCTGTGCATTGAAGAGAGAACGGCGGTGACCTTGCGATGATAGAGGGATGTAAATAGCTATCCAAGTTGTAAAAAAGGGTCTCTAACTATGAAAGAGACAATTGTCATTAATATGTGTCACGCCATACCTGTCGTCCTTACAAAACAAAAACTACGAACCTACTTTACACCGTCTTTTTTTGTTTTGAAGAAAAGCTTGATTGACGACTTATTCATGAGTTTTTTTTAAAATTTTTATGTCCTTTCCTTGATATTTGTTTTCAAAAATATGCTAAGAATTGTTTCTAAACCAATGCAAATATCCACGGGTGTAGAACAAACCCCAAATGACGTTCAAATGTATTGCATGGCAACGGGTGCCTGACGACAAGCTTAACCTGCTAGTTATCTATATATTTTGTCAAATCACCTGGCATATTGTAATCAAGACTTGATATTTAAAGTTATTTACTCCCTTATCTCGTATTTTAAATCCTTCCGCCTTTGCGTTGAGCCAGTTAGGATGCGTACGACACCTCAGTCGGTTGTACAAGTTTGGAAATCCAAGCTTAAATAGAGAATTTCCTATTGTAAACATGTATATAACCTTGTTTTTCTATTTAACGTTGATCGTTCTCATCTTTAAAGCAGATAAGACAGGTAAGTTTTTAACTTGTTTGTTAAAGTTTATTCTGTAAACCATGACGTTTTCGTAATAAAAAAGAAATTAAATTATCGGTATTCACCACCATCTATACAGCAGCAGTGGCGCAGTTCAACACGTTCGAACTGAAATATCCGAGAAGGATGGCGTGTTACATCGTAATTACTATCGTAGTCATTAAATTATTGGAGAGATGCTTTTGTAAAATAGGACCAAGTTGGTTATAAAGATATCTTATAACCTCAATCGTTACAGTTTCAGTTAACAGGAATATGTTATTTTGTGAATGAAAGGTGTCTCTCGTTTTCTGCATGTGGAGAAAGTTTTTTTTTTAGAAAATTACAATTTGCACGATTTACTTTTTTCATTGTTAAGTTTAAAGCTCCTTATAGCTTTCATAATCTAGTTCACTTACTCAGTAATTAGAAATTACGTTAATTTTAGAGAAGAAACAATGTCAAAGTTGTAAAGTTTGGTTCTGAAGGGATACTACATTTTTGCTTGCATTTGCTTCCAAAACCATTTTTATTTTAGAAATTCTAGTGTAAAAAATTATCTGAATATTTCTCTTATATCTTGGAGGGAAAAAAACTGGGGGTACCACCGCGTTTTAAAAAGTTATTATGTTTTGAAGTATTTTTTTGAGGATAAATCGTCTGCTAAAAGCGTGACAAGCGTGACGCGGCGTTGTGAAACAGCATGACCAGCTCTGTTTTTGGCGTTTTGCAGCAAATCCTTCCTCTCTTCGTGGTTTTACAAGCAGGAGGAAAACTGAAGAAAAAGCAATATTTCAAGCCTTCAAAGAACCAGAAATGTATTCAATTCGAAGAAGCAGCAGTAAGGGGGAACCGCGGTCACCTCCCGGAATTATGCGGGTACTACCAGCGCTCACGTACGTGCTGCGGCAGTGGGTATTACCCGTAAGGTCGGTCTGGGTATTGCCTGCGTAATTCGATTCGAAAAGCTCTCTACGGGTTTCATCGGTGCCCGAGAGTACTAAGCTGCAAAAGAATTAAGATATTCGTTCTATATACAATGCGCGAATGTAAAGAATTCAGTCCAATTTACGACTTTTGTATGGAATGTCTTAAACCACGCTTTAAGCCTTCCAAGCCAAATAAGTATATTTGCTATGGTAAGAAGATGCAAATAGAAGATGACACATCAGCGCAATGTTATGAATGTGGTAAGAACATTGCTAATGCCGTGGCTAGTGCTACCAGAGAGCAATATTACGCAAATGGAGGTCGTAAGAAGCAGCAGTAAGGGGGACACGCGAATCGCCGGCACACCCCCAAAAATGACACGGGTATAACCCGCAGTGACGAGGCCCTACAGGGGGTCTTGCGCGATCCGGTGGCAGCGCGAAAAGTCCCTTACTGCTGCTGTAACTCAAACGGAGGTTAAAAATAT
>NW_022261554.1:17470-39368 GCF_009602425.1 Actinia tenebrosa
ACCACCAACCTTTCGGTTAACAGCCGAACGCGCTAACCAATTGCGCCACAGAGACTTCGTTGAGATTAATCTAGTTTCCATTGATCAGATATCGGTATTCTAGTAGTAGATGATGATGTACTTACTCGGTTCTATATTCTCCCACAGAACTTCGACGTATTGGTTTCTATCAGGTCTGGACTGTTCGTGCCAAAACCCTGAAGCATGGAGCATCTCGTGTTGAATAGTTCCTTTGCTATAGCAACCGCCACCGAGAGACAAGACTTGGAATCCTTCTGTCCAGTACTTCTTACCCACACTCGAAAAACACCTATTACAAAATATTATTGAAAGGTTGACAGAATATAAAACATTCTCATGATTCAATGTAGAACGTTACATTACCCCCTCCCCTCCCCTCCCCCTCCCCACCTCACCCCTTTAAAATAGAGCAGGCACGTCAGAAATGAAAAGAGCACCTCGATGTTAGAAAGAAAAAAAATTTTCAGCTTATAGTGGCGATTATATAAAAATGCCATTAAATATCAATTGTATAAATATAAATTACATAAAGTTTAATTAGAGATGAAAATCAAGTATGTATGAAATGGTTTTTGCTTAGTGTTTGCACATCCTTACCCGTCCCCCTTGACAAACTTCACCCAGTTCTTGTCTTCGCTGCGTTTCGGGATCCACTTAAGACATGAATGCGTATTGAATTCATTTATAGCATCTTGGAGGATTGACGATTGACCACCTTAAATTTGAATTTAAAATGGAAAAAAGACGTTACTGCACGAAAATTTCTTTTCAGGACAGTTTATCTGCCCGCTGAATGAGATTAATACAAACTAAAGGGCTTTCATTTATAAGGGCACGGGGGGGGGGGGGGGGGGGGGATAAAAAAAATTTAGGGGGTTGTGGTTTTTTTGGAGAAAGTGGTTAGGGGGTTTATCACACATCGAGGAGGGGGGGGGGAGAGTTAAGGTGATGAAAAGAGGATTATGCAATTATTGCCTCTACCATGGGGGGGGGGGGTTAGGTTATGTTTGAAAAGCTTCCCATGTGATTCTGCCAACCCCCATCCCCCTACCCCTACCATGTCCTAATAAATGACATCTAGCCCATTAAGGAGGTACCGAGTTGGGGCACCTTACCAGATATGGCAGGGTCGATCTCATACGGGACAACTCGTGTCTGCCATAAGCCCTGACGTGATCTTGCTGCGTTTCGTTTAACAATGTTTCCGCTTGGCCCATCCACGTCACCAGTGTTCCTCGTGTCCACGTGATCATGGTCGGTTAGAACAATGTCAGCTTCAAATAATCTTTTTCCTTGGTGTCCTTAAAAATACATTAGTAACCGAAAGCATATGATTTCTACTGATTAACAAATGTATTCCTTTGAATATTTTTTTTGAAAGCTTGGTACTATCCAACTAGTCAATGGCTCTTTGTGGACTTGCAGTTT
This sequence comes from Actinia tenebrosa, assembly GCF_009602425.1. Next base: position 18,920 of record NW_022261554.1, read on the forward strand.
CGCGCGGCAGCCATGCATGATATATGGCGGCAGCTGTGATTGACTTTCCTTGTGCTTCAGGAGTAGTTTTAACGGGCGCAACTGAAAGTCCTTTATTCTAATTGCAATAAACGCTGCGGTGTTTTGAAGGGTCATTTTATGACTTTTACTTATACTAGATTACTTTGCATTCTTTGTTTTGTATGATAAAAAAACTTAAGTGTTATTTGTTTTTCGCCCTCTTAATTGCTATAAATGCCTAATACATTATGCAGTTTTGATCACGTATCATTATCTTGAGTATTAAAGGCGGAAAGAAGTAAAATGTGACGGAAGTTCGGCAATTCCCACGCTTTAAACTTCCCTGGCCCCCGTTTCTTAAACGATCCAAAACCCACTCAATCGCTAGTTGTTGTCGTCATTTCCGACGTAAAGTATGAGACAACTTCTCGTTCGTCTTACTTCCTTCCTGTTGCCTCAAGGTCTATTGATTACTTCCAACTAAATGTACTCAACAAACCTTTATTTATGATAGAAATCTTATCCAGTATGGTGAGTTCTTGAATGTTGGGTAAAGTTCGCTTGAAGTTCTTGCCGTCGATGGTATCTTCATCTAAAATATATGAAAGAAACAGTTTATAGGAATCCTCTTTTTTTTCTATCAATATTAAATCCTTTTTTTAGGTACGGTTAGTGTATCTATAGATACACGACTAGGCATTGACTTCAAGATTTTAATCCCAGTAATGATTACTAATTGGAGAGCACTGTTAACAAAAGAACCATACACCAATGCAAATCTCTTGGGAGTAATACAGGTGTCTGTTTTAGCGGCATTGGTACAAGAAATGGCAAAGTGATAATGCGTTATGTAACCGTGCAGTTAAATATGCTATAGCTAGTGATTACTACCTGGTTTCAGGTAGACCGTTTTGCTTTAATTATATTCTACATTACGTGTACATGTTATATTAGTGCTTTAAAAAAATAAACAATGGTGATATTATGTGCCAAACTGGGTATTATGCCGTTAACACAGAAAACTCTATTAAAGACAAACCTTATGATTTTGAAAATCAATTTTTTTCCCCAAGCAATTGAATATCCAAGACAGCATCACCAAGCAATTGTAATAGCGGTTTTGCGCAGACAGTGAAGAGAAGATACGTCATACGTATATATATATATATATCAGCTAGGGATTAGACCTGCTTAAGGAGAGATGTCTATGATATTTTTTGTTTTTGTTCTGTTTTTGTTTCATCAATCTTTGGTTTAGCTTTAAAAGTTACTAAAACATAGCGCATAGTCTAGAATAAATATTAAACAAGTGAAATGAAAAAAATCAACTAAGCAAATGAAAAGTAAATTTTAACAACCAAAAATCTAAGTCTGAACAACCGAAAGAAATAAAGCTAAACAAAGACGTCTTATTAAAGAAAGTTCTGATATTCTTTAAAAAAAGCTTTCATAGCTTTGGGACAATCCGCTAGGAATACTTGAGAAGAATGAAATATTCGTCATTTACCTTCAAAGCTGTTGAAAAGTTTGTGGATTGGAGTTCCTTGGCAAAAATGAGCCACGAACACAAAGACCAAGAGAGAAGCGAACTGCATGACTGATACCTACCCTACCTTATACTGAGCCTCCTCAGAGGAAAAAAGTAGGAATGATATGATCTGACCAGTAATATATACATGTGTAATATATACAATAGTATCAGCAACGGTTCTGATATGCTGAAACAGGCGCGAAACGTGACGTAGAACAAAAAGATACAACAAATGAAAGCTGGAAGCCAAATATTTAAGCAGTCCATGAGAAGTGAAAAGCCTTTCTAAATATCTGATTGTGTTATTGTCATTGTTTTTGATGTGGGTTATTTGGGCGTCATTGTTTTGTTTAAGACGCCCGCTTCCTATACTGTGTCTACGTGGCTGCAACCGTCCACACCGAGCTGATTAATGTCTTCATTGAAAATCAATAGACTAAACAGAAACTGAGTAAACCATCTTTATTAATGTCCGGCTGGAGCCTTGCTCTTCAAAGACTAAGTATTTTGGGTCTAATTAAACGTCAGATGTTATATAAGAGAAATGCTTTTAAAACGGGGTACTAGCTTCTTCATTCAATGCCATTTACACGGAAGAGGTTACTTGATCTGTAAAGTATCGGTCACGTTAAGTGCGACGTAACGGTATCTTCCCATTAAAAAAATATCGTAATTCAGGATACTTAAGCACTTCACTACATCGTTTGGTATTCCCCCTCCGTTTACTTATCTTTCATTTCTGCATTTTTCACTCATTCGTTCTTTTATTCATTCATTCATTCGTTGCTTCGTTCGCTCACTAAAACCATAGTTAATGGAGCAGAATGGCTTGGAAACTCCATAGAGCAAAGCTATTGTTTTGCGTTCGATGTTGAACCGTACCGTCACGTGATACTGATCGTGCACGACGAACCAAAGCAAGTATGGCTGAAAATACTCATTTCCTTATTATTTTCATGTATAAACATTTTGAAAGTGAAAACTTTCATTCGATGACCACTAACTACGTGGATAAATATTTCCGCGCAGATACAGTTAAGTTACTAGATGATAAATGAAAAAGCATGAAAAAGGAAATTTCTTTTTCAATAAACAGTTTGTATTAATCATATAGGATTAAACAAATGATAAGTATTTTAGAACGTTTTTTAGGGTTAAAAATTTCTATATTCCCGAATACTATGAACAAATTAACGGAGCAACTTTTCCTTCTCTGTGCACCGTCAACGTCATATAACAATGGGTTTCCCAACCATTTCGCTCTATTAACTATGCTAAAACATTCATTCCCTAGTGGCTAGAAAGAAATATCCTGATCCTGACCCGGCTACAAAAGTAAATAAAAACCAATGTTTTCGAAGACAGTTATCCCACGAGAAAGATAAATGTGTCTGTGTTATTCTTGCGGATAAAATCAACGAATACACATTGGATGAAGAGTATGAATATTGAGATGGACTTTATGTCAATAATTTGAGTAACTTTTTTTTCCCTATTCCATTCATTTTTTTATTAAGATTTCCTTCGAATTCTCTATTTCTCTCTGTCTGACTTTTTTTCTTTATTTTATCAAGCTCTAGACTGACGTAAGCTTTATTTTCGATTCTCAGTTTTAGATATTGTTATCATTCCTCTTAGCACGTTTGAGTACCGACCGCCTCCACTGATATCCCACAATCTGGGGGTATGAAAAAATATAATTTCTCTCTCACTCTTCGAGCTTTTTGCCACTAAACATCTGAAAAGTACGTTCAATCACTGCCTTTACTCAAACTAATAAGTGGCCAACTCCCAGTTCCGACTCGGACAATAGCAATCAAACCATTCACCTTTGCAGCTGTTTTCGAAAAGTGGAATTAAAAAATTTCCCACAAACAACTACGAGTTGAGTACTAAGAGGAATTGATAGTTAAAGAGTACTACGAGGATTGAGAGATAATTTTTTGATCAAATATTTACTGAAATTTTGAGATATTCTAGATAATTTGTAGAGCTTGTGGGATATAGCAACGGTAATTAAGGGTAGTCGGAACCAATAATCAGTATAGTCCTTGAATGTCTTTCACTAAACACCCAAATTAGTCAAAAGTTTCTTGGTGAACCGTTTCAAGCCGACCATGTGGTGGATTATCAGAGCCGTGTTTAGTTCCATTAGTTTGAGCTAATTATATAAGAAGATTTTTTAAAACGATAATTCAGTTTTGTGCTGGAAGCCGGTTTCTATTAAATTAAACATACTTTGAGAGACAACAAAATGAGATGATTACTGTGTGCAGTATAGGATATTCTCACCTTGCTGTTCGTGATACATCGTCCGTGCCTCCATCACTGTGACAATCATCACCGCCAAGAAAACCAAACGTGTTACAGCAAACAGAAACATCATTATCACCCGGAAGCAATCTGTTACCAACCAACAAAACAAAACATGAACTGACTGAATAAAACCACAGCTACGAAGAAGTTACGCTCAATCCCTTAATGAAACAGTCCAGTGAATAATGTGAACTGTATCTTTGGAGAAAGAGAAAAAAGGTGCCTAGGTATTGCTCGTGGCATGCGCGCGCATTTAAGTCCTTAGTACTGACGTTATTGAATGTTGTCACTTAGTAAACGAAAGGTTTATGTTTGCTTTGGACTTCCTGATTTGACTATTTTAAAGACATTTATCGCAATGACAGAGGTAGATTTTACCATCAATCATTCAGTTGTATTTTACGATTTATAAGAGTTGTATGCTGATAAATCTCGTCATTTTTTAACGAAAATCCCAGAAAGAGTGTGAGAAAGACATTTTCAAAAAGCTAATGATACAGTTTTGATTCAGCTTAATTGGTCGGTGAAACCATCGAAGACTGAAGATTTTATTTCAGGCAAACATAAGCTTAGTTACTACTGGATACTAACTATACCGAATAGAAAATACCAAAAACACGCGTTTCGATTACCAAGAAACACTGGACGAAAAGTAAACTTGGTTAGCTATTTATATCAGCTGGATTACGATTATGGTAAAACTAATAGTCTTTCTGCTAAAAGGCTCCAAATACATACTCTTGAAAGCTATTAGAGATTGGTAAAGAGTGTGTTCAGCTTACTAATGGCAATGGTAAAAAATAAACTTAAACTTTACTAATAATAGCCAGTAGCTTATGCTGCTAAATATGTTTTACATACCGCTTGAAATTTCAACTTTTAAGACCTCGACTGTTTCGATTCTTCGAATTTTCTGTGTTTGCAAATATCAGAACGCGAACGGCGCTATGAGTGTTTGTGGCACGCTCAAACATTCAACAGACTCGCCAGACTTCCAACAGAGTCTGATTGTTTTCATAACGGTTTCTTTTAGAAAACTGAAAAAAATTAATTATGCTTAGAATTTGAATTACTGAATTGATATGATTTTAATATACATATAACGGTCATCGTATAAAAAACATGGCTGGTCACTCTACTTTAAAACGTAATGAAATCAGCAAAATGTTTTTTATAAAACTAACCGTAAATTTTACACTTCACATTTGAAGAACAATAACTCTTAATAACATTCATTATATAAGGGAAAAAAATGACTATAATAAATAAAAGAGCAGTTAATACAAAACGACAGGACATGCAACCTAACGGTTAATTTCTCAGTATGATAAGGATTTGTGGAGACAATAGCCTTCGGCTCGTGGTTGGCTATCTAATACAACACGGCCACTCATATTGTATATATTACATAATATTCTGCTTACCGTGAGTGGACGCGTTTGAAGTGTGATCGAAAAAAAACCCACATAATTAGTGGCAAAAATAAGTTTCTTGCATGTATTAATATCAAATCCCTTTTATTCGTGTTTTAACATCTTTTGAACGTTTTTTGACAGCCTTTCAGTTTTTTTAGATCAAATTGGTCTCAAAAATTAAACGCATCTTGATTATAAGAGGTCTGAACGATATAGAAAAACAAACACAAACGTTTTTTTTAAGGAAAAAAAGTATATAAGACATTGCCACAAGCATCACACTTAAACATATCGACCCAAGCGACTTTGCACATTTTACTGGAGCTAGGAATAAGTATATAAAGGGAAAGAGTAGTAGACCTTATGGATATAGGCTCAAATAACACGGGCGTATTCTTTACGCATCAAACACCCCATTCTAATCACGTTATCGGTATTCATCACCAAGTTAAGACATATCTTCGTTGAAGTAAAAAATAATAATACTGAGCCAAAAATGATGACGCAAGTCGTTTGCTTGTCTCCAGCAGCTGTGATTGGTCGTTACCTTGACAACCTTTAGCGTGCTTGCTATTTCAAAAGTTGAAAATGATCGATGACGAAAGGGAAAGGTAAGAAGACAGCGCTGCATTCATAAAACACTTTATTCTTGGGACAACAAAGGATTCTTAACACTTTAAAGTTTAAAATTGTACATGCCCCTCTCATCCCTCCCCTCCGCATTCTAAAAAGGGCAAAAAAATATGACTCTCTTGTGAGTTTGAATTTTGTTTAGTTTTGGTTTAATTAGTTGTTATTTTCTTTTTAATCAACTATATCTTGATATCCTCAGTCACAAGGCTGTGAATGAATTTTCTACGTGATAGAAACAAAGAATTCTCATGTTCATATAAAACAAGTGGTATTTACACGCTACACGCACTGAGACTTGATCAATGCATATTGAGACAATAAATATTATAATTTTGAATACAACGAAAGAAGGCGGCGCTCAAATTTTTGTTCGAGATTTCTGCAAGCCAAAAGAAAGACACACAACAGAATGCAGCTTCAAGGTCTTATCTACACACTTCTTGTGTTTTTCAACGCTCTTGTCTTAAACCTAACAGCTCCTGTGTATCTGGAAGGTAACTATGTTTCTTTTATTCACCATTTGTGGCGACGCAAGGCTTTTAATATTAACAAAATAGACTTTCAACAGAAGGTTAAGCAGGTTTTATATGAATCTCATTTGAGCTTATTAAACGCATACATACAAAGGCAATAAAATATAATTCTACAGTCCAGTACAGTTTATCACTAAACGCATAATTATGCGAGCTTTAAAAGCAGTTCAGCTCTCTTGCGGTACATTATTAAGGGTTCGCGTGACTACTTGCGTGACTATGAACTAGTGATTATATAATAAGACCTTTGATATTTGGATTAATCAAATGATTAAATGGATGGTTGAAAGAAGAAATTTATAAAAAATAACTGATTAAATGGATGGAAAAATGAAAATATATTATTTTTATTCTTAATTACTACTTATAGGAGAGAAAGTTAACCTTGCTGAAGATGTCATTCCTGTAAAATTAAGTGCTGCTGACGTGATCACTGCTATCAATGAAGGTATCAATGTAGAAGATTTTATACCCATGAATTCTTTTAAACAGTACTTGAAAATCGAACTTCAGGGTGTCCATCCACATCTATGTTTAAGCGGGAAAGAAGCCATGCAGGGGCTGACGTGAACATTGTACACAAACGACAACAGCATGTCTCTGCACTGAGATATAAACACGTAGCTAGAAGCTGTAGAGCACGAGACAAGCAAGCTTAGGAACACGAACATGTTTATATTACAGTACAGAGAGTGACATAAGAAGACTGTTTTCATTGCTTCTATAATTTGTTTTTTAAAGAACGATTTTGCGCGAGCGTGCCTAGCCTCTGTCCTCTGATATAAACACGGTAGACAGCCAAACAGCGAGAGCGTTACACCTCAAATATTTTATCCAACCAATCAGCACGCGCGTTATACATCAAATATATTATAATTTATTATATAAACCTTGTTCACAGAGAAAGACCAAAATTTCTTTGAGGGAGATATCGTGCTGTCGCAGTACACAAGACAAGTGATCGAGGATAATGGCGGAAGCAGTCGCGTTATAAGAAGTGTACAGCGATCCCGCAAGACACTGTGGCAGACGAAAGTTGTGCCATATGAGTTCGACATTACAGGTTAGTATGAATTCAAATCATGGTGGTGGAAGGTTGTAGATGGTGGTGGTTGTTGCCAAGTGGGGTGAAAAAGAGATGAGGGACAGATTGATAACGAGAAGACTGGGGATGAGGAAAAGACTGGGAATGAGAAGGTGACTGGGAACGAGGAGGGAAGAGGGAGGAACGTTATCCATACTGAAATTCAGTTTTCTATCTTCTGTATCATTTTTGAGAAGAAAAGTTGAATGTTTCAATAAGTCCATTTTATACTTAATTTGCAAGAACGAAGCGAATTTCTTCTATGCATATATGTTAAATTGCTTTTAGTTAACGATCTCCAAAAAGAAAGAGTCCGGGACGCAATCGATGCCATTAAAGGTATCTCTTGTATTCAATGGAAAGTAAAAACTAATGAGAGCAACTGGGTGAGGTTTGTAAATAAATCAGGGTGAGTTTTTTTTTAACCTTCGTCTTTAAGTACCGACGCCAAAAAAATTAAATTTGCTTGTTCACTGACTGTTTTGTCGCATCCGTTGTTTTCAGATGCTGGTCAGCGATAGGAAAAGAGTTTTGGCGGGAAGGAGCTCAGGAGATATCTCTAGGGGATGGCTGTAAAGACAAAGGAGTTATAATCCATGAGATTCTTCACAGCCTGGGGTTTTGGCACGAACAGTCCAGACCTGATAGGAATCAGTATGTGGAGATTATGTGGGAGAATATTGAACCAGGTGATAAAGAACATTTTGAAGCTTTGAATTCGTAAAAAATGGGAAATGGAATTTCTATCCTGCTTCCATTTTTTTCTTATTTTCTACTTCTTGCTAAGGCTGTTTTTCCTTTCCTATACCCTAAGTTATCATTCTGCAATGGAGTCAACCAAAGGGTGTTCCGACCACTGGTTAAAAAATGTTTTTTGGACCCCTTCCATTGCTTTTGGATCCCTTCCATTGCTTTTGGATCCCTTCCATTGCATATACGTATATTTCTCTTTCTCAATTTGACTTCCCAACTGTCTATCGCCTAAATCTTTCCAGCCCCATGCCATATGCTATCAGATGTACTTGTTTGATTCTGTTTGTTCAAGGAAAAGAGGACAATTTCGAAAAGTACTCCCACGGTGAAATCGACAGTCTGGGGTCTACATATGACTACGATAGCATCATGCATTATGGGAAGTACGGATTCAGTGCCAATGGTCAACCGACCCTTCTTGCTCTTGGTGATCCAAGTAGAGAGCTGGGACAACGGGAAGGTCTCAGTACAGGGGACATCCTGAAGCTAAATACGCTATACGACTGCTCCGGTAATTGAGTGAAGATTGAGGTTTTGAAGATGCACTCGGCACTATCTTGGTGTAGAAACCACGAAATAGATTATCCATGTATGTGTGTTCTTACGCTAAGTTATTGCCCTGCGCACGCAATGCACTGCTTTTCTACGTTGGACCATGTTTCATAACATTAACATTCTTAGTTATTATTTTGACATATATATATATATATATCTTACCAATAATTTCAACAACAAAAAAAATTGGAATGCTGATGGGATTCGGAATGATAAGAAGTATGTTTATAAATGACAATTACTACTTATCTTTTAAAGGCCCAACAGGTGGCTGGAGCTCTTGGAGCTTGTTCACACCCTGCGATGAAGCATGCAATCAGTATCGACAGCGCTTCTGTACCTCAGTAGACAAAAGGTTGGCATGTCCAGAGGCAGATCAGTATGGCATCGAAACAGATAATAAAGTCTGCGCAAATGAGACTTGTCATGGTAAACAAAGACTGCATTGCCTTTATTAAAAGCCTTCTCAGGGTAAATGGGAAAAACGTCCTACCCATGCAAAATTGAAATCCTTTAATGTTGTGTTAACAATGCAATTATTGTTTATAGATTAGCAGCGTAAATCATTTTATCAGTAAATAATTCACTCATTACTAAAGCACATTCTAATGTGATAATGGTGTATTTAGGGTGATTTCATGATCCCTAGGAGGGTGGTTGTTACCTAGAAATCCAGTATAGCTTCATTTTTAGATTTGCATTATTCTTTATTCTTATCTTTAGAACTCCAAAAAATAAAGGAGGTTGACAGCCACCCAACCTCTGCATCCGCCTTTGAATCATTTTACTTCAAAATTACATGAAGAATAGTTTATAAACCTTTTGAACTGTGCATAATGCCTCTAGTTTTCCTTATTCCAAAACTTACATCAGTTTATGATTTTTGCTTGTAGCACCAATAGATGGTCACTGGGGTCGATGGTCAGCCTGGGGATCTTGTAGCGCATCTTGTGGGGAAGGCAATCGAACAAGAACTAGAGAGTGCAATGACCCTCCCAACTTGAACGGTGGACGTTACTGTCAAGGCTACGCCAATCAAACAGAACGTTGTCTTATTCAGTCTTGTGGAGTTGGTAAGATAACTGATTGATATCTTAATAATTATCCTACATTATTACTTTTGAAACTATGTCGTGCAATTGAATTCCTCGTGCAGCACGGTTACCATATGAAATTGACGACAACAATTGAACAGAACATTGTGCATGAGGTCTGTGTTCATTCGTATGCTGAGAGTAGGGCGCCTGTGTCATGGCAAGCTACCTTCAGCGTACAGAGATTCACTTGGTGTCATGTGTCCGATGTTTCCCTTACTAATCTCTGAATGGCTCTAAAATACGTGATACAGAATTTTCAAGGAAGTAGAAATTATGGATTCTTTAAAGTTAAACAACTTTCTAGTGTTCTGCGCCTTCGCTCCATTAATTCTCTCCTTCTCAAACACAAACACAAAAATCAAAACCATTGACCTGCCCGTTTGTTTGTGGCGTACGTTTCTTATATGAATTAAGCAATATTCATATAATGATTCATAAAATTATTTGCAAGTATTGTTAATACATGTAATAAGAGAGAAAACGTTTCAAATTTAGGATCCGACGATTGTAACTTTGATGAGGATGAATGGTGTCACTGGAAACATGACGTCACAGGTACCAGTCCGTTACCATGGTATCGAGGAACTCGGGGAACTCCAACTTCTCGTACAGGTCCTTCAACTGATCATACCACTGGAACAGGTCAGTAAAAGATTGATATTATTTCTTCACCAAGACGAAAGTCCACTGTGCGTGAGTTTAATTCTTTGAATTCTTTTATTGAAACTAAAGCTATGAAATAAAATAGGGCCCAACAAAGTTAAGTGCTTTGCCGAAGATGCGATTGAATTTTCTTCTTGGCTAGCAGTCAGCTGTTAACGTCTATTGATTGTGCCATCAGAATTAATTAAGGGAATGCCCCTTGGCGTATTTAGGTGGTAATACCCCACCAACCCTAGTGGAATATACTTCCATCATTTTCCTAAAACAAACTATGCATGCATATATACGTTGTCAATGGAAAAGAAAATATCAACAAGCCTAGGATCCCCTGATAATTCCATCATTTATACCAATTTTTAGGGGGTTTCCTTTATTCCGAGTCATCAAATCCAGTCCAAACTGGCCAATCAACGCGACTCATCAGTAAAGAAATTCTTCCCACATTGAATGCACGTTGCATGCACTTCTTCTATTCAATGTATGGAGAAGGTATGGGAACCCTAAACGTGTATCTAAAGAATCCAATAACCAAAGAACTGGTAAGGATATGGGACACGTCTGGTAACCAAGGTAACCATTGGCAACATGGAGACGTAACCATATCAACTACACATACATACCAAGTAGGTTATATAATATATTTCTCATTTTCAGTCGATTGTCAGTGGTATCTGCATCTGTTTGTCTGTTCATTCTTATTTTCTTGTGCTTTTTTATTATGTTTAACAAAAAAAGTTAACTTGTTAACTGGATTTTTTAAGCAAGTAACGGTGTCGTCTATATGCAAATTAAATTTAATTAAATGACGGAACCTTCAACCCCAGTAAAGGTCGATGAGTCTTATTTTTGTCTTATGTTCTTATCACACCAACAGATCATTTTTGAATCTATTTGTGGTAGTGATTACAGAAGTGACATAGGTCTTGATGATATCACCTTTACCAATGGGTCCTGCAATGATAAAAACACCTCGACGAGTGCACCTACTACATTACCAACAGCAGTAACCACCCCTTCGCCTGGTGGGTCTTGTCATTACTATGAGCATTTTAGATTTACTCACTGGAATCTATTATTAAATAATATTTATTTCAGTAATCTATTTCGTAAGGTACGTTACCTAGAGAATAGCGATTCTGTGACCTTGATCTAGATAGGGCTGTGTCGTGATTCAGCATTGTTCTGATTTTTTGCAGTAGTCTCAGATATTTGCCATTCCGGGGATAATGGAGAAAGTGGGTCTAGTTGGAATTACAGTGCATCGGGGGAACGTATTTCCAAGATGGCGTCTATTTCGTTTCCTAAGACAGCCCCACAATGCACTGCAATGCTAATTCGATCCAGTTTTTACCTCAACTTGGTAGTAGCTAATACTTAATAATAATACGTAATAATACCACTATATACTTAATATTTGTCATATATGTCATATATCTTTTCAGCTGATATTTGTGATTTTGGTGTAACATCTGGAACGACCTGCACATGGTACAACGACCCTCAGAACCCAAGAACAACGGACAACTTCTTCAGATACATGTGGTGGGTACACCGTGGTACAACTCCAAGCAGAGGGACTGGGCCATACTCAGATCACAGTAATCACGGTCAGTTTGTTTACAAGTGTTGGTAACTGGAGTCTTTTTTTCCATTGAGTTCGTAGCATCGTGTCATTAGTTTTTCCCTCTTTATTTTACCCCCTTGCTTGATAAATCTTATTCTCCTTTTATAAGTCTCTCCTATTATTATATCTCTAAAATAATCTATCATATTGAAAGAAGTGGTATGGGTCTTCAGCATATATCCCTTATCATATTATCAACCAAGACATGTACCGAATCCAGCAAAGATAAATTAACGCTGTGATAATTAAATATGGAACCAAGATTTTTTCACCGATTCCTCCTAGAGCGCTAGCAATGGGGGAAGAGCTTCGTAGGAACGGCGAAGAATCAATAGGATTACGTGTTACTAAACTAGTCCATCTCAAGCCCCCAAATCACTCCCACAGTGCTTTGCCAGTGCGTTTTGACTACAAAAATGTTTTAACTAATTTTAAAAACAATATTGATCAAAGTTACTTTATTTGTTTTAGGCTATTATATCTACCTAGAAGCATCCAGTCCCTACTGTAAAGGCATGAAAGCGCGGTTGATTAGCAAGTTGTACCAACCTTCAATGACCATGTGCATGAATTTCTGGTACTTCATGTATGGAAGATCTGTTGGAACATTAGCTGTCTTTATTGACAATATTTCTGGTCGAACCCAGGTGTGGTGGAAGAGAGGCAACCAAGCGGATCAATGGCTTCATGCAGTAATTCCTTTATCGAGTTCTACAGCATTCAAGGTATTTAGAATTTAAAAATTACCTTTGCCTCTCGGTCTTTGGAAGTTAGCTTGGGTGTACGATGTTTCTGTTGCAGGTTTTGGGTCATTTGAACATCTCCTATCTTGCTCGTAAAATTTATTATATATTCATGAGGGAAAAAACAGTCAACGCGCAGGTTTTTAGTCGATCATGTAATCACTATTATAACTACCAATATAGATCATTAACAGGAAACTAATAGCACGGGGAGGTCTGAAAAGTTAGCATGGAAAAGATGGGGTTGATGAATTATTAATTAGTAAATGAACTTTTGATACAGACAACAGCTCGTGCTAATTAGTATTCATTACTTTTGATACAGATCATAAACCTTTCGAGAAACGAATAGTTAAGAGTTAAAGAATAAACGAACTTCTGTCATTTGCACCAAACCTACGTACTATAATATTTATAAATGTTGACACTTTTACTTACCTCCTGTCAGCTTTGTCAAAATATTCATTGCTCCCACACCCTTTAAATCGCTTAAGTGCCGATTGATAACACATATTATCAAATACAGGCTTTTTGGCGGATATCGTTGTGCTTTTTGCTTTGCCACTTCACACATAAACGTACAAATCCAGAAATTCAGCGTGAAGGCGCACACATTTCTTCAAGTGTGTACTGTTAAATCATCAACCCGCTTGCTCATATCCATGTTATCGAAACCTGACTAGGATCAAGCTGTGTTCGTTTCCTTTTTCGCATTTCTTGCCAATCTCTAAGACAATTACTCCCCATTTGGTGTTGTACCTGTTTATTTCTCGGTACAACTTCTGAAAGTAGATATCGTCCTTGTTCCAAAGTCTTTGGATCGTGATATCAACAGCCGCCATCTTTGACGTGGCTGAACAGAGACTGTCTTTTGAGTTATTGCATATGAAAGTCAGGGAATTCCGTGGGGACATATTTGTTGTTTGTACTAAAATTGTTTCGTGAAAAAATCAGTTGAAAACAGTAAAAACATGAATTTATCCCAAGGATTCAGTTCCGCTCATATTTTACATATTGTCACTTTTCTCCTGTTGCTCCAAAAACCCTTTGGTAATAATATGCGGTACAGACACCTTGCAATTAATCCTTACCTGGAAACAAAACATAAATGGAAAACATAACATAAAAAATAAATAAATAAATAAATAAATAAATAAATAAGAATAAATTTAAAAAATGTAATAATTAAAATTAAAATTAAAATTAAAAAATATATATATATTTTCAATCTCAAGATAAAGTGTAGCCGAGGGAATCGAATTCTTTTTGTTTCCCCATATTCAAGATTAGGAAAATATTACTTCTTGGTTTTCAAGTTTCACCTGTTTTTCTTGCAGATAATAATCGAGGGAACACGTGGTTCTGATTACCTTGGTGATATAGCCCTTGATGACATCAAAGTTAGTCACACCTCTTGCTAATAAATTTAAAGGCCTTTACCTTATGTAATTTATATTTTCAATGCAGTTCATATTTCCATTCGTTTCTGTTAACTGAAGAATTTTATGATTATTGTTTTTATTAAAATACATGAATGTAAGCCAAAAATAAGAGCAAATTAAAGTTATTTCGATATTGTTATTATTACAAGATTTTTAAGCTAAGTCACAATTAAAGTCTATATCGTTTTGTTAGCCAGCTTAATTGCTTTTATTTCCCCTCACTGTCAGATTAACGACACGACAGATTTTACGTATACTGTTGATAGCGGTTTCAGTCATGCACGTCAGTCCGCAACTTGACTTTAAAAGATGAATCTCATATCATGTTTGACTACAAGTTCAGCTGTAAAAACAACCACAATATTGACAGTTTGTTTACAACGAATGCTCGATATTATGCATGCAGCCCTAAAAAAATACGAAAAAACGGTGGTCGGAACTATACACATGCATCTATGTACTGTATACGAAGTCGCATGCATGCAGGAGGCCTTTTTGAGATTAAGTTAACGTCGGGTATATTAATTTCAATTGGCAAAGAAACCCTGGTATTTGTGGTGGTGGTCAGTTCAGTTTTATCAAAGCTAAACCAAAATGCACCTTACTTGTAGCCTCATTTGTCTATTATATTGAATACGATAATGATACCTCCAGTTTCCAATAAACTTTTAGCGCCGGCCTAACCTTCTACAATTGACATTGGTGATAGAAATTAGCATGTTATCTGTGAGTTTGAATCGTGTTGATTTTCCTTGATGAATCAATAATACATTCTGTCAGCGCTGTTTATTTTTTGGCCTGAACTAAGTGTCAACAATGTACTTTTCTTGCCCACACGTCCTTAGTCGGGATTTACATCTTGTTGACACTTTGGTACTTTAGCACTAGCGCGTACTAGCCTTGAGCTGAGATAAGATTTTTTGAGAAGAAATTGTCTAACTTACCCGGTTTTACCTCAAGAGAACGGAAATATTCGATTGCACGTTAAGTCATCGCGGCCATGTTGGTGGTATTTAACAAAATATTTCTCATTAACATTCATAGTCAATACCACCAAGATGGCCGCCATATCTTTGTCATTTGAATCTCGTGGGAATGCTTTCAAATCATCGATTGATATTCAGTTAGTTTTGTAAGGTCATGGCTCATGGTTGGTTCGCATCTCAAAAATCCTAATCTTCCAATTTTCGTGTTGATTGCTCAGGCATGGAATGTTCTGGATCACAATGCATGGTCGGTTGGTTTTGGGGCGAAATAATTTGACCACCTAACGAAGCAAGCATGTCAAGTGCAATTGCTAGCACAATCAAAAAAATACAATTTTTGGTTCCTATAATTTTGCTATCATGGGCCACAGTCAACCTACATTTAGCCAACCTGTGAAAGAAGAAAAATGGGATTAATGAAAAGCTCCAAAAGAAAATGTATTATTACAAGAAATGTATTAAAGCTCAGTGAAAATGATTATAACTAACTTTAAGAAAACAGGATCTTTCATGCAGCCTCAACAGCAAACACTAGAGGTTTCATGTTTACAGCTAATAAACATTACAAGCACATGTCAATTGAAACTGTCTATAGAGATCGTGGGAAAACATATCTGTATTAGTTCCTCCTGACACCTGCGTCTTGTCATTGGAACGGAATAGATCTGTACGAGGAAATATAACATCTCCCAGATTAGGGATATTTTTGCATCTCTTCGGACAAAATGTCCAGGATTCTTCTACTAATAGTTAGTTTTCTTGCTACACAAACCTTGCAGAATCCCGTGAAAAGCAAAGATAATGGTATGTACTTGAATTGACCTATACTGATCATGTATCATTGAAAGTTGAAATTATCATTTGTGAAACGTGATACTTTTTTGACCCCATCCTTATTATTATTATTTTTTTGCTATGAGTTATTACGTCAATATAATAATAATAAATAATTAAATAATAGCTAGCTGCCCTTGTTGGTGGTATCTTTTAAGTAAAAGCTTAAACGTATATAACAAAAGCTTAAAACTATACCACCAACAAATCTAAAACCTCAAAACTTTGTAATATTCAATTCTTAGGACACTAATCAAGATTTCCAACATTTTATATTATATGATTATTTTATATGAATAAGTTTAAAGCCTCAACACTTTGTAATATTCAATGTTTAGTACACTTAAGTCAAAATTTCCAACATTTTGCATTAATTTGATTGTCTTATTATTTTAAGATCTGCTCTCAGCTGCCACCGACAGGATCATTGATGCTAATGAAGGTCTGTAAAATATCTTCACATGTTTATTTCGATAATGTTACGTCAAAGAGAAAACATGATCATGTTACCTAAAGAACCAACTATTGCTCAATTTTGAACATAAAAATACTAATAAATTATAAGCTATTCGATTATCGTTCTAATAGCTGAAGATGTTGACTCGAAGCTGTTTGAAGGGGACATAGAGCTGAGTCCCGAAGACATGCAGCAAGCAGATAACAGAATGTCTAAGAGAAATGCTCAACGAACACGTCAAAAACTATGGAGAACGAAAATCATACCATACGAAATAGACAGTGAACTTGGTGAGATAAAGGATATTTTTCATACATCTACCAACCCACCAACCCACCAAACTAACCAATGAACATGCCAACCAACCAACCACTGACCAACCGACCGACCAACCAATCCACCACCAACCTACTTCTCTACGAACCTTCATACTAATTTTTTTCCTTCTTTTTCTTTTTCTTCTTCTTCTAATTAGTGTTTTTCCTTACCTTCTCATCGTAGTATTTATTGATTTATCCCTTCATTATTTCGTTTATTTATTCAAAAGCGGTTAATTACGAAGTGGACTAAATCGGTTTTTTTTTTTAATGCAGTGAAAGAATCCTTTGAGGAGCAAATCATGGCATCAATAGAAGAATTCCATCAACATACTTGTATACGTTGGGTTCGACACACGGTTCAAAAAAACTGGATCAAGTTTATCAAATCTCACAAGTAAATATTTTCTTATTCTCTTCTTTCGCATACCCATAATACTTTGCGGCGTTGGGGAGTAACTATATATAAAACCACTCTTAGTTTACTGAAGGCTGGTAAGACAATATTGATAATACCTCGTTTGATATCCAAATTTGAAATAAGACGTAATAAACATAAAGAGATATAATATAATTTTGAAGAAGATTAAAGCAAATTTTAAATATTTCTTCGTAAGTTAATAAATTTCCTGCAACACCTTTTGATGTTCTGAACGAACTCAGAATGAAATGATAATTAGTATGGTAGAGATAAAAGCAAGCATAGTATACAGTCAATTGAAGAACGCTTTTCATTTTGGGACAGTGTTTTGATTGGTTACCCCTCAGAGCGCAAAGCAATATGCGAAAGTAGGATGAGATATCCCATAGAATATTTGTAATAATGGCCAGGTATTGCTGCGTTATCTTCGAAAGGCAAAAACAGTCGTCCCTGGGTGGGCTCGAACCACTAACCTTTCGGTTAACAGCCGAATTCGCTGACCGATTGCGTCACAGAGACTTGGATGACGTCAATCTTGTTTCCATTGATCGGATATAGGTCTTCTGCTTATAATCACTAATGTTATCTTCAAAAGGCAAAACGAATCGTCCCTGGGTGGGCTCGAACCACCAACCTTTCGGTTAACAGCCGAACGTGCTAACCGATTGCGCCACAGAGACTTGGATGATATTAAACTAGTTTCCAATGACTGGATATAGGTCTTCTGCATATAATCACTAATGTTATCTTCAAAAGGCAAAACGAAACGTCCCTGGGTGGGCTCGAACCACCAACCTTTCGGTTAACAGCCGAACGCGCTGACCGATTGCGCCACAGAGACTTGAATGACATTAATCTAGTTTCCAATGATTGGATATAGGTCTTCTGCTTATAATCACTAATGTTATCTTCAAAAGGCAAAACGAAACGTCCCTGGGTGGGTTCGAACCACCAACCTTTCGGTTAACAGCCGAACGCGCTAACCGATTGCGCCACAGAGACTTGAATGACATTAATCTAGTTTCCAATGATTGGATATAGGTCTTCTGCTTATAATCACTAATGTTATCTTCAAAAGGCAAAACGAAACGTCCCTGGGTGGGCTCGAAGCACCAACCTTTCGGTTAACAGCCGAACGCGCTAACCGATTGCGCCACAGAGACTTGGATGACATTAATCTAGTTTCCAATGATTGGATATAGGTCTTCTGCTTATAATCACTAATGTTATCTTCAAAAGGCAAAACGAATCGTCCCTGGGTGGGCTCGAACCACCAACCTTTCGGTTAACAGCCGAACGCGCTAACCGATTGCGCCATAGAGACTTGGATGACATTAATCTAGTTTCCAATGATCGGATATAGGTATTTTGCTTATAATCACTAATGTTATCTTCAAAAGGCAAAACGAAACGTCCCTGGGTGGGCTCGAACCACCAACCTTTCGGTTAACAGCCGAACGCTCTAACCGATTGCGCCACAGAGACTTAGATGACATTAATTTAGTCTCCAATGATTGGATATAGGTCTTCTGCTTATAATCACTAATGTTATCTTCAAAAGGCAAAACGAATCGTCCCTGGATGGGCTCGAACCACTAACCTTTTGGTTAACAGCCGAACGTGCTAACCGATTGCGCCACAGAGACTTGGATGACATTAATCCAGTTTCCATTGAACGGATAGCGGTCATTTAGTAATAATTACTAATATTATCTTCAAAAGGCAAAACGAAACGTCCCTGGGTGGGCTCGAACCACCAACCTTTCGGTTAACAGCCGAACGTGCTAACCGATTGCGCCACAGAGACTTGGATGAATATATATTAAGTTTCTATTGATCCTATATCGCGATAGAATTTTAATATATTCTTAAACTTGGCGTATTAACATAACGACTTTTTTTGTCACGGCTTAGGTGTTCATCTGCCGTCGGTAAAGAATACTGGAGTGAGGGTTCCCAAAAAATTTCACTAAATGACGGCTGTAAGAACAAGGGAACGATACTCCATGAAATGATGCATGCAACAGGATTCTGGCACGAGCAATCACGCCCTGACAGGAACAAATATGTGGAGATCATGTGGGAAAACATTGAACCAGGTACGTATAGACCCTTTTCAAATGAACCACTTTGGCGATGCGGCGGCGGCCATCTTGCCAGGGGCAAAACAAAACAGAGATCACGGAAATTATATAGAGTTTCGTGTTTTTGTCTTTCTTTTCTGGATAAAGGTGCTCGATGTACCGTTTTAATTTATCTTTTGTTGTATACTCTATGTACATCAATCGACGTCATTACTGTAACAAAGCTTTATTTGTCGACTCCTGGACGCTCAATAATGCCTTGCAATCCAAGATGGCCGACGTATTGCCGAAGTAGTCCATTAGCATCACTTGATAGATGGTTTGTAATCTGCAGCGTAAGGCCGCAGAGTATTCTTGAGTTCTTGTGTAACATTTTGCAACATCGTATTCAATCACCAATGTTTTTTTCTGCACCACAGGCAAGGAAGACAACTTTGACAAATATGACCACCAAACTATAGATGATCTCGGTGTTCAGTACGACTACGAAAGTATAATGCATTACGGGAAACTCTCATTCAGCACTAATGGCAAGTCTACGATTCAAGCTGTTGGGAATCCCGATATGGAGCTGGGACAACGAGACGGGCTGAGCAAACTCGATAAAATAAAGCTTAATGCTTTATACAACTGCGAAAGTAAGTCACTTCACTGAATTAGAAAACAAATATCCTTAACTTTTGCATTTTAGACCACTTTAGCTTAGTCGACGCTATCGACGCTAGCAAGCATAAGCATGATAAGGATCACTACATACGCAAGCGCCATAGCACTTTTTTTTAAAGATCTTAACCTTTAATAACATTGAAATACTGAAATATCTGATCATTCAAATTTATTAGCAAGTCTCTGTGGCGCAATCGGTCAGCGCGTTCGGCTGTTAACCGAAAGGTTGGTGGTTCGAGCCCATCCAGGGACGATTCTTTTTGCCTTTTGAAGATAATATTAATGATTATAAGCA
>NW_022261554.1:65635-78573 GCF_009602425.1 Actinia tenebrosa
CCATCCATCCATCTATCCATCCATCCATCCATCCATCCATCCATCCACCCACCCACCCATTCACCCACCCATGTGATGAATAACAGGGTCCCCCACTCCAATCATATTATCACGTAGTGATCAACACTAACCCTGAGCTGTCGGAACTGTCACATTCACTATCTGTTGGTTCCACTAGGTTCAATGCAGGCATCCCCCCATCAGAATATGTCGATACCGAAAAACACGACGTAAATTCACTCTCAGTGCTGAATTCGCTCAAACCACGTCGTCTGGGTTCGTGGACTGGAAGACTAAGATATTCAGGCTCGTTACATACGCTGTAGCTATAGGTATCTTGGGTGTCACCAATAGATGTTCCTCTTGAGGAAGTGCTTTGAAGAATTTCCCTTATATCATTCTGGACATGGTTATAGAGAATGTCATGTAATTATAAGATTTCAGGAAATTAATAAATCAAACTGAGAAGAATCAATAGTCCCTTTCACAGTTTCCTGCGCCATCTTGAAATATAGCCGTGCCTTTGCATTGAAGAGAGACGAACGGTGACTCCTTCAATAATAGATACCTTTTTTAGCACTTGGACAATTATTCACGTCATTGCAAGCTTACTGTCCGTCTCGCTTCGATTTAAAGGAATGACTACCTTTCAAGTGAAGCAGGGAACTGTGAAGGGGACTGGGTGCTTACATTAGTAGAGAATCGTGGAATAGTAGGCTCCCTCACACTACTCCGGGACATCCTGGCTGTGCTGCTTTCTCCAAGTTTATCAAGAAAAAATTGCGCGTTTGCAGATAAAGGTTCATTGCCAACGTACCAGTCTCCAGTACAAGTAAGACAGTGTCTTTTTTTAGAGCAGAGTTGACACATCCAACTCTAGGAAGCAATTTTATTGTGAATCGTTAAATAAAGTATTTGAAATACTATACAGATGAGGAATGGAACTTGAACCAATTCATAAATTACTGCAGTGCTTCATGATTATAGACTCATTCACTCAGGCTTTACCTCGATTCAGCATCAAAAAATATTCAAAAATAAAATCGGGCAAATTACAGATACAAAACTTTTATCGATATAATACACACACAAAGAGCTTGTTTGATGACCATCCAATATAACAAGTGAAAACACATCTTCACAAAACTGAGGCAATGCTTGAGCAGCAAAACTGGATTTATCTCTCTTTATTCCCCTTGGACTGCACATATGCCCAGCGGAATGTGGAGAGCACTATAAGTGCCGCCATATTATGTAGAGCCTAAACAAATAAAGCTTACCGTTCTACCAAGTTCCGTGTGTCCACATCGAGTGCATGTTTTACGGCTGCAGAACCTGCAGTTCAACCGCAAACCATCAGCTACTTTGGTCTTGAAACAAATTTGACAAAGCTGCTTGTCTGTTGCGCTTTTCTCAGCTAAAGCTAGCCTTTCTTCTAACTGTATCAGTTCTAATCTCAAGTCCCTGTGAAAATGAAACAGTGGGTGAGGATGAGCATCACACAGTGTAAATTTAACATTTTTGAACGCTTATATCAATCAGCATGCAGCAGCATCATGGCGCACCTGGGCCTGTCTATGGTCCAGAGAAGACGACGTTTATCCATCGAGTGACCTCAAAACAAACTTTGTGTCAAACAGAACACAGTAATTATTAGATTTTTTAATCATTTGATTCTTGTAAAACTTCGCATTATGGTGAAATCACTCCCAGTTTTATTTAGTTATTCAAAGATGAAAAATATTGAGAACGGTTGCGGGGAAACAGTAAAATTTCTCCCGTCTTAGCCAATGGGAACTGAGAGAGAAAACATGAACGTAGCTTTGGCATTTGGTATATGGGCCTTAGTCACGTGGCAGCTATGTTTATCCTCAAGAAAATGAAAATAAAACCTGTTCCACCCACGTAAATTCATTCTCAAGCCCTTGAATGCGTGGCTACGAGTGGAGGAATCTATTGTTCTAGACAACATGGCTGACACGTGAGGCTAATAACATAACTTCTTATTACTTTCGTCGAATTCCATTAAGTTCTTCGAACTCTTTTTGTCGTAATAGGACATTTTGTAGAGCAGTGGCCTCTTCCTGGCTTAGCGATGAAAAATCCACATGCTGTAAAGCCGTTTCCATGACATGAACCACGGATATCGCGAATAGCACGGGCAGGACTGCTGTTTCTATGGAAACCTGTTGAAAATAAAAAAAGTGCTACTACTCCTAAACCGGCAGACACCTGTGAAAAATGTCGGTAAACGTGTACTCCTAGTCTTTACGATAAACACTAACCAACACTGATGATTCTGTGATAGAGTGCAAATAATATACCCGTGAAATAGTTAGGATGAAATAGGAGATAGTTAGCGCTTGATTAGACAAGACATAGGAATTCAGTGAGGCAAGACAAGGGAACGGGCGTTTACTAGAGTGACAACTCAATACACAAATGATCAGATGCGAAAATGCGAATATGTAAAATTATACGAAGGAAAAGCATGTACAATAAAATATCGTTTCGGTTTTTGAAAGTGTGTTTGAAAATATTTAAAAATGCGCGCCCTTGAGTAGCACACGTGCACTAGTTTACCCGTCACGGCTCGCCTATTTCTTTAACTAATTAGACTTAGGCAACCAATAGCACAAAGTTAGTAATTAGTTAGYTAGCTATCTATTTCACGGGTATATTATTTGCACTCTATTGATGACTCAAGCTAGGGTTATAATTAAACTCGTATAAGACGTACATTAAAGCTAAAGTCGATGTCCCCTGTCATTTCGTCTTAAGTGCTACGCAGCATTATCTCCATGACGTCACAAAGGGAAGTGAAAAACATGCGCACGAAATTATTGACGTTGTTTACAACGTATCTATTCTTTAGGATGCATTTTCATCGTTACTTTAAATAACTAACGTTTAGGAAATCGTTACTTAAATACCTAACCGTTAGGAGATCGTTCCTTGAAATACCTAACAGTTAGGAGATCGTTCCTTGAAATACCTAACCGTTAGGAGATCGTTAATTGAAATACCTAACCGTTAGGAGATCGATACTTGACCAAATACCTAACCGTTAGGAGATCGCTCCTTGAAATACCTAACCGTTAGGAGATCGTTCCTTGAAATACCTAACCGTTAGGAGATCGTTCCATGAAATACCTAACCGTTAGGAGATCGTTAATGCAAAATCCGACTATTGATTAGAGTTTTCTGCTATGATATGATTTCATTCAGGCTCATCGTAGAGTTGTTAGTCTACTTTAGTCACACAGTCGAATGCTTGATAAAAAATATTTAAAACAACATGAAACATGAAACTACTATAGTGTATTCTTAATAAAACAAACTGCTCTAACGCAATTTTTGACTGTGATACCTTGAAGGTGTCGCTAAACATAACATGAAACTACTTTATGTCAATCAAAGTTTAAACTTTTTTGACCAAAGCTCCTCATGAACATATTGCTCACTCAAAGCCAATAGCAAGGTGTCAACAATCTTAATTATGTACGCTATTGACCTTTTTTAACAAGTAACAAAAGGCCCAAAAATTCAAAGCGTGTAAATCCAACTTCGTTATTATAACAAATTATTGTACTGAGTAGCAAGCAGAGGTCATTGAAAACTACGATGGAACCAAACTAAGGAAATGATAAAACTGTTCACTACGAGTATTCGTCTTTTACGTAAATTGAACTTGACGGATATTCTTTTTCTCCGGCTGGGACTGTTCAAACATAATTGATAAAATGTAATAGCGATATATCAGTCATAATATTAGCATGGACACAGTAATTTATACTTTCGGCTAACTACTTATCTACGTGATTATCGAAATATAGTTTTAGCAAGTGTGTTTGATTTTTGTAGGATAAAACTCACCTTCGATCAAGGAGAACGACCATGGAGCGATCAGTTACCGACGACAAGTAACTAAGTCATTAATTAATATGTTTTATCATCGCTCTTGTAACTTGTCCCCTATTGGTCAATTTTACTTAGTGAAACCATACATGATCTCAGGCAGATAATTAGCTATTCACGATTCACTCAGTATTCTTTGTCAGCCTTTAGATAGTAAATTCGACAAGTTTATTATGAAGAGATAAGACTATTACTATCTAATTTAGTTTTTTGTTTTATTTGCTGCGAGCCATCAGGCAATTTTTTAAAAATCTTCTGGATTGTGGCACTGGTTGAAATCCAAGTGAAGCCGGTCGGCGGAAAAGATTTTTCAAAGGACTGTATACATCATGTGTCTATAGGTAATTCTGTTGATCGTTACATATTTTTTCGACTTATTTTTCTCCATTAAAATGCTATTGAGATAAAATGGATGTTACTTGGATGTGACAGGGATGGATTGGTTGTCACTGAAATGCATTGCAAATGACCGGGCCTCAGTCAGTGATTGGATCTTATATGGAATAACGAAAAGATATTTTCGAATTTTTACCTTTTGAAAGGCCATTGATATTCTTAATGTATATCAAAAACATTTTAATGCAAAAAAAAAACAAACAAGAAAAACAAAACAAAAAAACAAAACGAAACGAAACGAAACGCAACCAAACCGAGTAGTATAAAACGAAATAAAACGATGAATGAATGAATGAATAAATAAACGATAATAATAATAATAATAATAATAATGAATAAATAAAAACAAAACAAAAAAACAAAAACGTTTCAGAACCAATTTCTTAAATTTAGAAATTCCAACTAAATCTTAGAACGAGGTCCCGTCGAAAATGTAAATACAAGGACAATGCATTTTCAATACTTATTTATTTTAACCTTTTATTTTTACTCTAGTTAAATCCCGCACACTGTGTGTCAAAAGGTCATTGTTGTTTCATTATTGATATTCACCAGTACATGATTGTATTTTACAAATATTTGTAGTGATATGTTAATACTTAGCCTCCTTGCAGCCGTTCTTAGGGTCGTCACGCAACGTTTCCCTCCCCACGAACGTCACGTTTGTGGGGAGGGAAAAGTTGCTGGACGACCCTAAGAACGGCTGCAAAGGAGACTAGTTAATACTATGCTAAAACTCAAAATTCCAAAACTTACCCATGAAGCAGTGCCCTGCACTAAGAACCCACTGATCATTAATAAGTGAGCCCGCACACACTTGGTGTGCGTCCAACATCAAAGCAACTTGCCATGGCCACTCCCCAAATTGGCTCTCAGCCCCGCCCACTATTCGCTTGTCAATCAAATGGGACAGCGTCTTCTTGAAATCGCTTCTTGATCGACGTATGAATTGATGTCCACAGGGAACATTATACGATCCTGAAAATTTATTTAAAAAACGGAGATATTTAATTAAATTGATTTTTAATTTTTATTTGTCAGAAACTAAAATAGCTTCTAGAAATGGCAGTAAGCAARATCTTCCGCCTTTTTTGTTCCATTTTTCCTCTTGAATTTTCCTATTCCTTTTTTTCTCATGAAATAATATACTTGCATTTAATATATTCCATAAGATAGTTTAATGCAATACTTTAATTTAGATTTATATTTCCTTCCTTCCTTCCTTCCTTCCTTCCTTTTTTCATTGCATTGTCTTACCTTTGCTGTAAGTCACCGCTGCCAAAACTACAAAAGTCCATCCGATCAAATATCTTACATCCATGTTGAAAATCACCATATATCACCTAAAGTGCACAAAGCACAAAACTACATTTACTAGAAGTCGTTTCTTTATACATTTTTGCGTCATATTTTTTTAAAGCCTTTTTTTATCTAATGGAGATAGGTTTTTGCCTCTGTATTCATACAACATAATATCTACATATTCCTTAGCTTTCTTTAGAGCACTAATTCTAGCCGGGCAAAAGAAAACGATGTACCAATGTAAATGTACTGAAGGAAATAAATTCAACTTTCWTTCATAAACTTCAAAATAATGTCATAAATAAACAAATAGCAGTCTTAGTTTCTAAGATAAAGGAAAACCTTTCTAAACGCGTGGGGGAAATTTCATTTCAAAATGAGTTATAACATCTTGTGAAAAAATAAAAAGATGGCAAAACTTGGTAAAAAAAAWTTTTTTTTTTGAATTTTTTTTAACCAGTTTTTTTGCCATTTTAATCGAGTAAGATATGATAAAAGCAACGTTTTGCTACGCTAGTAAAATAGTATTTTTTATCAGTTTGTTAGTATTGTAATCCACCCTTAACTTGAACCAAGAGCTAAGCGTACCATTAAGTTTTAATGAAGTCTGTGGCGCTTATTCACTGCACTCTCCAACTCAAGCCGAGAAAAAAGTTAATGATATCTTGGTTTGTTAGCGAGAAAACATCAATGATGAAGCGAATAAATTTCATATTTCTTACGATTCGAATACTGATATTTTTACTCGATGTTTTTGATGTGTTAAAGGTGTCGTTGATTGAAAACAAAGTTGATTCTCACCCTGAGTTCGGTACAGTAATCAACCCGAGTGAAAAATAGATAAGATATGAAAACTTATTCAAATATTTTTACTTTGTTTTTTATCTCATTTTTAAACTCTTTATTCATTTTAAATCTTACCTTTCAGTGTCTTAGTTAGTGACAGCTTTCTTTACCTCCAGTACAAGTATTATTTACCGCGAGAAGGCATATCTTGGACAGAGCGAAGTTCAAAATACTGATAACGTGTTAGTAGCGCTCGGCTCTCTACATCCTTGTAGAGAGCAGCTGGTTGCTTAGGCTAAGCTATTGACTTCTTTTCTTTAGTTATGCAAATAAATTTCTTTTAGAACTGAATTAGATTTTTTTGAATAAATAGGTTTCAAAAAAATGATAAAAATTTTCACTCTCGTGCTTGTGTGTCTGTGGTGATCTTTAAACTTAACTCACCTAGTTCAGTTTGCTAACTAATTGGGAACCTAACACGTAAACTCGCTCTGGTACACCTGAGAGACCTAATGATCTTTCCCTAGCACACGGTAGTACTGAATTAATTGTGTAAAAAATGTGTTGATATAAACATAAAATATTCCTGATATATTTTTGGAAGGCTTCGCAATAACTTTCGTCGATAAATCGACTTACTCAAAGTATGAAACATTGCTAAAGTCAATTTTATTTCTTTTTTCGACTGAGATATAATTAAGTGCGAGCCGTACTCTTTATCGAGTACTTAACAGGTTTATTTATAATCTCGCCATTTAATGGGGAATTTCCATTGAGAGATGATCCCTTATAAATCTTACTTTGTTTTTTTTCTTAGTGTGTTCACTTCTGGCGTGAGATGATCGTAACTCAAAAACATGAGCAGCCGCGCCAGATCAAGCGCATAGGTTTTCATTAACTGTAGCCTGGATTGTCATTTGGCATCTAGGGCAATTTATAAGCTTTAAGGAAATTCCACATAACGTTCTGAGTTTTGTTGTTACYCATATGAAGTCGCTTGCCATCTTAAAGGTCTAATAATCACTGGTTTAATTTTTTTCCTGATATTGGGGTGGGAAGTATTATATTTTTGCGAATTTTTATAGGAGTCTGTGACGTCATACCCTCAACACTAAACATCGCTCCATACATTTCTTTATATTTTGTAATCAAAATATCCGCTAGTGTTATACTCAGTATTGCTTACTATCAATCACTTGATTTTTTGGAGTTGACTGGGGGGCAAACAAGCGGTTGACTGGGGGGCAACTAGCGGATGNCAGCAACAACTCAACAGCAACAACTCAACAGCAACAACTCAACAGCAACAACTCAACAGCAACAACTCAACAGCAACAACTCAACAGCAACAACAGTAGTAACGTAACTATAGCACGAGCAACACCAACACCAACAATAACAACAACAAAAACAACACAAACAGCAACAACAGCAGCAGCAACAATGATAACAACAGCAACAATAACAACAGCAGCAACAAAATGTGGACGACCCGGTTACAGCAATAAACAATAGCGGGCTACACAATTTTCACAAACAGCTCAATTTGTTTTGATAAACCCATTAGGCGAAAGAAAACTTCCTGAGAGCCTTTGACATAAGCAGACAGAGATGGCATTCTTATTCATAAGCAAAGTCATGCTTTCTCAATAGATTCATATCAACTCACTTTCCTTGATATTTATGCGCATTAGATCTTCCGCGCGTCTTACTGATGTTGACTTTCGGTGCTCAGTTCTCACAATAATGGAATTACTATCATAAAGACAATCGTATATTCCAGTCTGTTTTACGCTTTCAATCGATTAATATTTTTTTATTCGCCGCGAGTCTCAGTTTCTCTTACCGCTTGAATCATGACGAGAATGACCACTTATGAATCACTCAAAGAAACCTAGAAGGAACGATCATGTCAAAGCAACGATATTTTATCCATGAAGACAAATCTGGCAACACACAGAATTCGAAAAGACGCGATTAAGGTAATCAAAGAATTGCTTGAGAAATGATTTTTGAAAGTAGTATTCTGACTTAATGAAGTTGTTAATTTGAAATTTATCAGATTTGGTAAGTAATTCAATTAAAAAAAGAATCGTTACGTTGTTGAGGTAGCATGATCTGAGAAGATTTGAACATCAGAATGATCTCTTCACTCGACAAAAAATTATCGAATTTTTTCTTTCTTTTCTTAACCATTGATTTTGCATATATCATTCAGTACTAGTTTTCATTTTGTCATCCTATAGTATTTGGAATAATTACTATGTGAATAATATAATTAAGTTATTTTGGAGAATGAACTGAGAATCTTTGGCAAAACCGTTTGATCCAATTATACGAGAAGCCTAGTTCTTTCAGTCTTTCAGGCCCACACCCCACACCCCTCCCCCTATTTTCCTACTTCTACTCGCAACCCCTGCAACTATACTTACGAGTCTTTCTTATGGATACACCGTTATAAGTAGATGTCACCCAGTAGATATGATATGCTGTTATCGGATTTTTATCTTATTAGATGCGTCATGATGTGTTTTTGGTGTCTATATCCGAGTATGGCCATCAGCCTTCGAGGGGGTTGCTCAATTTTATACGTTTTTTTTTTTTTGCACGCCACTGTACTATTCATTAGATCTTGCAAGGGAGTGCTGGATCATCGTTATGATCTATCTTATACAGTAAATCCTACTTCAATACATAGCGATAGGCATATATACGTAAGTAACATCGCAAAATATTGCAACTCAGTTTCTTGAGCTATATATACTCTATGCTTTTGAGAATGAATAATCTTTTCAACCTTTTAATAAATGAATGCATTGAGGATGTAAAATTCTGAATAGAGATTGGCTTTACTGAGTTAAAACTCAGCTTTTGTCGTATTGTTGATCAGATTCCCCAAACCCTGGCTCAACTGATATATGTTTCCGATAAAAAAAATCAAAATACATGAAAATAATGAAATGAATGAATGACGAGAGGTAAAAAAAAAAAAAAAAAGAACTGAAAAAATCTGAGTTCCAGATAGGATCTGAGTTCTTTCTTTTTCACCTCTCGTCATTCATTCATTTCATTATCATTATTATTATCGGTCATTCTCGTATTCGTATCACATGATAACAATAATGAAAATCAGTATAATGTGCGGCTTTTTGAGTTTAGTCTACTGATAATGGAAAAAAAGAAAGTGTTTTTTTTCCTGAAATTTTCTGACAATCCTAAGATAATTTACATGTTATAATCATTAAATCTGTGTGACATTGTCTGGTCTGAAGACGTTGATCTTAATCACTGTCTATACTGATAAAGACCGGATCAGGCAGAAATTACAGAATTACTTACAGTTCGATTATCATCGTCGTTATCAACATGCATCATCATCTAATGATCGGCATCATGATCATCATGATCGTCATCATCATCATTATATCACCACCACCATCATCATCATTATTATTATCGCCATGCATTATCTTCATGATCAGCATCATCATCATCAACAGCATTATCATCATCGTCATCATCATCAATATCATTATCAATCGGTATTGCTATCCGTTAGTGTTACATATCTTATACAACAGTATCACACACAGTAATGTATTCCTTGATAAAGTTACGATAAACCTTGCTTTTTGACTTGTTGAGCCATAATTTTTCGTTCAAAACATTCATTCTCCATTTAATATAGCAAGTAACATTAGTCGCCTTTACTTTCCTACACTCATTGTCATGAGTACATTCTTCGGCTTAATATAAAATCCAACTGAATAGCAAAATGGAAGCAAAAGTTTTGCTTGGGTTGGCGATCAGTTTTTGGGTATGACTAACTTTATGACTTTTTACTTGCCAAACGAGTAACACATAATACGATCAATTTGTTATTACCAATTACCTATATTTCTTCTTTTTTTTCTCTCTCTCTCCTTTTTTTCTTTTTGAACTAGACAAATAAAATAAAATAAGATAAGCATATAGTTTTCATAGAAATGATTTATCATTGGTCTCTAGCGGTGAAAGGAAGTCAGAAAAAAATCAGAGTCACTGATAGGAAACGAACCAATGACCGTCCGACTTTCTGACTTCCTTTCAACTAGAGACCAATGATAAATCATTTCTATACTACTTCCTAGCGTATGAATAATAATGATTAATTTCCTCATATGTAATTTTTTTTCGTACGAGTAGCGCATATCAATTAACAGTTTCGACCCCAACGTGTAGACTTCGACCGTTCCATCAGTTCAGTAAAGATAACTAGAATTTCCTAATAGTAACATTGTGTCAGCCCGACTTTTTCATAGCCAGATTTGGAACCTTTTTTCCTTAAGCAATAGAATGAATGCAGCCTAAAGGGCTAGGGAGTATGAGAAAGGGACTTCGAAAGTCCTGGGAGAAGTCCTCTGTACCTACAATCGGCTGCGCTAAAGCTAGTTGAGACTCACCTTCCCCTTCACATCCAAACTCAACACAAACAACATCCCTCCCCCCTTTCGCAATGTTCGATCTTTCGAGATGATCAGCTTCTGATTTGATTGAAGGGTGTACCTTGCACTGAAAAGGGTTGACCTRGGGGAGGGGAGGGTGGGGGTGGGGTGATAAGAGTAAATGGGGATCAATTTATTAAAATGTATGCAAATGTATATAGAAGTATAGTGAATAATAAGGGGAGTCTCAATAGTTTTGGCGCGGATTGAGTCCCCTTAACCTGCGCCACTCTGCATGGCGATTTAATCAACAAACAAATTGACATTAATAGATATCAATAGATTAAGTCAACCTATATGGGTTAGTAAAATCATCATCAACATCAACATCATATTGCCATGACTACCGAAAAATATTCCGCGGGCCCAAACAAACAAATTTGAGGGCTGCGAACGAACAAACATAAATAGAAATGACCTAGTTTACCCCCCGTGGTCCACCTCTCAAGGAAAATGAGATAAACCACGCCACGACTTCCATCACAAACAACATATACCAATCGAGGGTATGCCGTGTCATTTCTCAGCCCAAACCATTTAGTTTGTTTTTCGGCTGTCACAATTTGCGCTTGTTTCCTTTTAAACGTTAAATATTTTCGTTTTGAATTTGACTCCATAAGTAGAAAAGATAAGTTGAAGGTTGTTTTCTCACAAGTAAATAAAAGCCCTGTAGCTGGTCGGTAGATGACAAGGATATCATTGAGGGAACAACTGAATAAAGGTAGGCTATAGCTGTCAAAATGAGAGAGACTCACTTTTTAGTCATGTTAAAAAAGATGCTCTTCATTTATTGAGATCGAGAAGTGGTATTTTTTTCGTAAATTTAAGGAATATAAAACGACTATTTTTTGATCTAAATATATCAGTGCGCATACTTGGATCTTCAGAAACTTAATGCCCCGCTTTGTTCAACTTCTCCTTAAATTTAAGTAGCTTTTACTTCAATTGAGAAGTGTTGGAGAGGGGAAATGATAGAGAGAGAGAGAGAGATTAAAGGGGACACCATCGGCCGTTTTCTGCTTTCCGTTTTCATTCTTAAAGGTAAAAAAGCACCGAAGATAAACAATCCACATTGACTTGCAATTCAGACGATAATTATTCTGATTACTTCGTCTGGCAAAATACTAAATGAATCAATTCCGGCAAATTTTATTCAAAAAACTAGGTTTTGCAGCAACAGGGAAAAAAATGTATGAGAAGAAAACAAATTTTTACGATTTTTACAGCGTTGTTTAATTTTCTATAGACGGTTTTCATGTTCGTATAGGTACTGATAATGAACAACATAGGATTGGTGTTAGTTAAAGCAGATGCACACTTCCTGTTTCACTGTATGATTAAAAGAACCATCACCAAAAAAGAATAAACAACTTAGTCTACAATGAAAACCAACACTTATTCAACACTTATTCCATCGATAAACTTCTCTTAGTCTTTGTAGGCGGAAATTTCGAGCAATGAGAAGAAGAGTAATAGAAGAGAGAAGTGAGATGTGCTCGGTGTGATCGATAACCTGAACTAAATAGAAAAAAAAAATCTTCAAATATTTTTATTCATAAATAATACATTCAATTCTAGAACTATACGAGTCTTGAGAAGCATTTTATTTTTCCTAGGATTACGGAACAATTCAAGAAAGAATCCCAGTTCAAATTGTCAAAGCTTGTATCGACAAACGATCTGTCGAGCGCGATAAGTGCCAAATCTTGAAAGGTGTACTAGGTAGGATTTGTCTCCGGTCAGGAAAAAATACAGCAACGATATTCGTATAGTCTATTGTGTGAGCGGTAAGATGTCTCTTAACAGTGTGATTAAGATGTCAGTTGACTATAGTGTTCTCCGTGTTCGTTTTTTCACTAATACGCCATTTTAATGCGCTTATTAGCATTTTCCTTCAA
The DNA here is from genome assembly GCF_009602425.1 of Actinia tenebrosa. Next base: position 78,420 of record NW_022261554.1, read on the forward strand.
TAGCTCGTGGTTTCAGATTTGATTGTTTTTCATAATGATGGTGATAATGATGATGATGGTGATGCTGATAATGAAAATTATAAAGATGGAAAATTTCGATTCTAAAACGTCGTTTAAGTAAGACAATGCTTCTTTTGTTGTATTTTAAAGTGCA
>NW_022261554.1:78978-101168 GCF_009602425.1 Actinia tenebrosa
AGTACTGAAAGTATTGTCGAAGGGTTCATGAGCACTTTAAGTTCTAAATTACACTCTTCTACCTGCTGCGGTGTTTTATGAATTATAATTCGAGCAAAAAGACAGATTCATTCCACGTTTGCCAATCGAAAAATGATCGAAAATTGAAAAAAAAAAAATTTAATTCGACTCAAAGTAGAAAAAAATTTTAGATGCTGAAATCCAATTCGATCATCAAATTTTGATGGAGTCTTTTGAATGCTATGATTTTGATCGTTCATTTTACTTCCTTACTTTTATTTCAAGTTTCAATGGCTTTTACTTTCTTTTTGGTATCTCTTTACGTTATTGAAATATTCAATATAGAAATCACGAAATGTCGAGCTAATTCTCACAAAGAGATTCTCTGTTTGATGATTTGGCTTTTTATCTCGGCAACGAAAAGAGATATCAAAAAGAAAGTAGGGCCATTCTTATCTATTTCATAAGGGCTTTGAAATCAGGAAGAGATCCTGTAGGCTTTATAAGCACTTTCAGAGTCGATATATGTATCACGTATAACATGCACATTCTAAGATAAATTTAACAGTTGTTCCATTTTAACTTGCTATGCTTATTCCAAACTCATACTGTTCATATTTCGAGTTCTATAGCCCCGTTTACACTTGCGATTTTTGCGGCGATTTTTGCTGCGATTTTTGTGGAAATATTCGGAAAGATGAAATCTTTTGTCTCATCCTTCAAAAGAGACATTCGTCTAGGGAAAATCTTGGTATCCTGAAAAAACTTTATAAGTAAATTTTTTACCATTATTTATTATGGACAAAATCGCAAAAAAAATCGCAGCAAAAATCGCAAAAAAAATCTCTAGTGTAAACGGGGCTTATAAATAATCAGCTGGCTAATAGCGCCATTATACATGATATACCAGCACAATGATTCTATTTTTTTTAGCCTCTCCGTTCAAAAGTCATATCAGCTATAATTAATAGTGATTAGCAAATCCGCACCGACACGATTACCCGGCAATCATGCAAAAAAATATTTTTACATTACATCATAGGAACTTTGTGCATTGTGTTTAAGTTAACGCCTGATGTTAAGAATCGGTTATTTGGGTCCTAAAAGTAGTTCTGAAACCTTTGCCATCTTAGTTGCCAAGATACGATAGCCCATAAGTGCAATGTCATGCATGACTGTTAAGCTACAATATAATATATTATWTTATTATATAATTACCAATGAAATATCTATTTTTCTCTATTTCGAAAAATTGATATCTTCACACGTGAAAATAACATGTTATTTTCACGTGTGAAAATAACACCATTGCGATGGCTATTCAAAATACACGGAAAGAATTGCCTGAAAAAGCCAAAACATACTTCTTGATAATTATGTAATAAACAGAATATTACATGGGCGCTTGGAGATACGAAATTTATCTTCTCGTGTTGAAAATCTCTCACTCGTTCGCTGCGCTCACCCGTGAGAGATCTTTTCAACACTCGAAGATAAATTTCGTATCTCCGCGCGCCCATGTAATATCCTCTATTTATTATATAGATATCGATGAAATACCAGGTTTAATTTTCTCTAGTGTCGAAAACTTGATATCTTTCAACAGTGGAAGATACCATATCTTTCACACGTGAAGATATCGCTGTGTTGAATCGGCTTGCTATTTTAATAAAGAATTTTTGAGCTTTTGTTTTATTTAAGTTTCATCGATATCTATATAATAAACAGAATATTACCTGGCCGCTTGGAAATACGAATTTTATCTTCCTGTGTTCAATTTAGATATCTCACTCGTTCGCTGTGCTCACTCGTGAGATATCAATATTGAACACTCGAAGATAAAATTCACCGCGCGCCCATGTAATATCCTTTATATAGAAGATAAATATTTTTTTTCATCAATTCCATGTTGAAACTAAATTCTACTAAAATGGAGAGCATTTTATTCACTTGAGAAAAAGATGTGTTTGAAGTATAATACTGGTATTTTTTTTTAGCATAATAACCCATAGAAATCTAAAATTAATAGACCATTTTCTCAAGATTGCGTGTGCATCCAAATTTAAGGAACTTGACGGGCCACGATAACAGGAAACGAGCTTTATAATGAGAATTATCATACATTTCTATGATTTTTTTATCGAATTCATAAAATCGATTATTCTTCTCTTTAAATTAAAACTGTTTCTCAATTTTACTGAATTTGCGTTAATTTCACTTTAATTTTGTGGCTCGTCAAGTTGGGTGCGCACGCAACCTTGAGAAGCGGTCTATTCATAGTGGGTATTGACATATTCTATTTTGGGCATGAAATAAACTGCTTTGTCTAAATATTTTCATGAAGTTCCACATCTCTTTCATTCTTTTTGTGCGTGAGTTGTTTTTGGTGGTTTTTGTTTTAGTTTCTTTTTGATGTTGCTGTTGCTGTTCTTTTTAATGTTTTCCTTTCCTTTTTTGTTTTTGTTTTGTTACGTGTTAGTTTGTTTTTTTTCGTTCATTTGTGGATTATTGTTTGTTTTATTGCTTAAATGCTTGCTTGCTTGCACTGCTTGCTTGTCAATGCTTGCTCACAATGCTTGCTTGCAATGCTTTTATTGATTCCTTTTATAAAATTAATCTTTTTGTCTCTTTAACTGGTGCCTAACAACGATAATCAATTTATCTTTCATATACCTCATTGCAGAATAGCAGTCACATTCAAATTCTTTCACGCCCAACTGCTGTTTCTTAGAAAATATATTCATAGTAGTTATAAATATATTAGTTTTTGAAATATATGGGGTTTTTTTTTTATTATATACTTTACGACAAGCCAAACCAATTGAAACTATGAATACCAACTTAATATATTCCAAGAAAAAATGAAGTCATCTTTTGCCTTACTGGTACGGTATTTCCTAGCTTTTTTTGTTTTTCACTTTGAACACAACAGGTATTAGGTATATCTGAGCATAAAGTTCTAATTCTATTGTGTGTCATTGCATTACAATAGTGATCGACAAATCTAGCAACCAACAATACTGATTGACTGCAATGGCAATCAATAATTTCTATTTATTTTTAGACTTCTCAAAATGCTATTTACTAACTAAAGCCTACGTAGGACATGTTGTATATTATTTTAATATAAATGCCTTTTTGCCTTGTTTGTTTGTTTTTGTTTTTGTTTTGTTTTTGTTTTTGTTTTTGTTTTTTTGCATCTTGCTTTTCTCGAACATTCATAAAATGATCAAGTCTTCGAAGCTAAAAAGAATAAAAAACTTAATTTGTTCGGAAGTATAATCAACTGACATTATAAATATTTAATAGGAGTAATATTCACAGAAATGAGAACATATAAATATTCAAGTTCAACGTAACAAGTCGATTTGAAGATTATTTTAAAACGAACACATGCTGATGATATTCTTTTTTTATTAGTATTGGGATGCTATTGACATTGGTGGCAGAAGTGGGATAGATTATACTTGACGAAACCAAACTAACCAAGCATCTTTTGCAGTGAAGGTAATGTTTGAAACTGGTTCGAAAATTATTTTATGTTCCCTACATATCAGTCTGAAAGATGGTGTTTGCTCTATCATTTTTAATCTTTTCTTTTCCTTCTGTTCTTTTCTTTCTTTCTTTTTTCCTTTCTTCGTTTTCGTTCTATTTTGAAATATAAGCAATTTTAATGTCCAACCAAAAACTTTCATTTCAATCTTCGTTAAAAGATGTTGTTCAAACACAATTTGCTCCATGTCTCTTTTTCAACAATATGCTTCAAGCATTGCAAAATATCTCGTACAGACCAACACATTATTATTGATTTTACTCAACATCTGCGCACACAAAAATATAACTTTAATAACTTTTTCACCATTCTAATTTCAAACTTTTGAAATGCAATCATTGACATTACGAAGCTTAAACAAAAGTGTTAAAAACCCTTTTTTATCTTTTTGAAGACTTTTCTATTTAGCCTTGCAATCTAAAGGGTAGGCTTTAGCCATGCTTTACTGTTGAGGCTCTTCTGATTATGCATGAGACGGACTATTATTTCTGTTTGTTAAACAATAAAATCAAGAGATCTATATCTTCGTTGCACCTTCGTGTGCGTTGTCATGAGAAATATCTTCCATTCAAATCAATAAAAATAGTTAAAAAAAATATAATGGAAACGTAAAAATGTATTTAAAAAATATATGCGCCTTTGCATTAGTTTTCAGAAAGTTCCCGATACCTATGTCTGCGGACCACAGCTATAAAAAAAAWTTTTTTAATCTTTTTAAAATAATCTTAGTTGAATAAGTTATTTGGGTATAATTTTTCTTTAATGTAAACCGTTGACGTCTGATCTACACAAAATATAGCTGAATATTACGGACCCTAACAGACTTGAAGTAGTTATCAAGTCTCATCGACCAATGACATACCCGTCTCAAGTCAAACGGACAACAGCATCAAATCATTGTCATAACACGATCAAACACGTTGACTCTCACTGGTAATAGTTATTTGTGCATTAATTTCGTTTCGAGCTACCACCAACTACGGGTTCTAGGAAAATTAATCGAGATTATTGAGGCAAGAACGTTCATTTCAAATCATGAGTTACCAATCTTGAACATTTCAATTCTGATCAGGCGCGAAGTTATATACGAAGTTATTAACACGTGAAAAAAGTCAATACGGTAAGTTTTTCCATAAAGGCACAGTGTGTGGTTTTTCTAGTGTCTAACATGATAAAAAATGCTCGAATTCAATAGTCATAATTGGAAGCAATCAGAAAAAGTTGAACATGCAGCTGAACCAAAATCGTAACATAACAACGGTAGTCAGGTATATGAGGGTAACAAAATATATATCGTCAAGAATAATGCAATGAATGAAAGGTAAATGCGAGTTTTTATTGTATATTGGGATTAAATTGTATGGGGCAAGGGATCAGATTAATAATTATGTTTTCAAGATCCTTTTAAAGGAGCTATATGCGTGAGTTAAAGGTTGTTATACTGAGGACCAAGTGGCGCCACGTTAAGTCAACAGAAATCAAGCGTGAATATTAGTGAATACTCCAATACTGATCGATTCAGAGCGTTAATACTTAGGGAATATAGTGAATTATTATCATGGAATGGTCATAAAATCCTCCAAAAACATGTAAGATTGACTTTATTGCGCGAGGCATCACGAATGACGAATGGTAGGTGCCTGGGCGGAAACGATTTACATATGGCGGGTCGTTTCGAACAAGATCCGACGACGATAGTTTGAAGAAGAGGCCTTCGACACAAAACAGGCATCTCGACAGATTGTTGTTATCAATAGCCATAGTGAGATTTTCACTTCCCCCATGAAAAAATACTGTAGTCAGCGTAATACATAGTAGTAGACACGAAATCCATTGTTTTGTTTTGTTTCACTTTGACTTTTAGTTGCTAAGTAACACGCTTCGTTTCACGGGCGAAGGAAAATCACTCTAGTCGTTCCAAAACTTTGTGGCACTCCTTCGACCATAAGAAATTAATGGAAGATAGACAACCATGTACTACGACAAACTATTGCATATCCGAAATATTGAAAGTAGAGAGTAGAACAGTACAGGTGAATATTCTTCTCATGGACCGTTATTCTAATATAAAAAAGTCCTTCAAAGAAGCCGACTACCGATGTCTAATTGCAAACAAATTGTAAAAACCGATTGAAGAGATCAAAAAAAGGACAGAGATTTAATAAAACATTTACCAGTGTTGACCTTGGTGGTGGATTTGTTTGGCTTTGATTCCGACGGAGCTGACACAGCACAGACAGCTGGTTTGACTCGAAGGAAAGCAATATAAAATATCAATAGAAATTGCAGATAAAGTAGTATCGGAGCCTTGTCTTTGAAGTTATTGGTATTACCAAGCACACTTTGATAAATATTATACTGACATTGATAGCATTGAGTTACTCAATGATATTGATGGTTTTTACGGCGGCCATGTTGGAGGAACTTAACAAAAGAATTGTCAATGAATTCTTTTGTTATATCCTCCAGCATGGCCGCCGTGTCTTTTGTTATTTAATTCTCTTTGGAATGGTTGAAAACCATCAATACCCACTTTAGTGGTTATATATATTGTTGTTAATGTCAATTAATATTATTAGTGGCGTTGTAAATTAAAGTTCATGTAAGGTTGCTACTATCGTGAGGTGCATGCGAGCAGGTATTATGGTCATCCGTACAACAGCTTAATAGAATTTTTTTATAATGACAAAAAAAGAAGAAAAAGACTTTTATAATTTTGTCTGTTTGCATCAGTTGCATTTACTAATGATTGCAGGTTGAGAACCAAGTCAGAGTTATTGAAGTCCAGTGATAAATAAAGACCATGCATGATCCTTTTTTTTTTTTTTTTTTTTCACAATTTTTTTTTTTATGATACCACAATACTATTCGCACAGCGTTTAAAAAATGTGCTGGGCAGTAATCTAAGATACAGGAAGTGCGCCATGCAAGAACTATGCCATTAACTGACGAGCTCCACTTCCTCTTAATTCTATATATGGTGTATTAGCCTTTCCGATGTTGAAAAAAAATCGGATAGATTTGGCGTTGCGGTGCATTGTGGGGCTGTTTTATAGGAAATATTTGGCGTCTATTTCGTGCCCTAAAACAGCCCCAAAATGCACTGGACTGCCAGCCCGACCCAGTTTTTCCTCAACCTCAAAATGACCTATAGCATTATTAGTGTGAAAGGAGTTGCGCAATTTTGGTGCCTGCATAACTGCACCTATTAGTAACTAGTGTCTGACGTAAATAAGCGCCAGCCCTGCAAATAACTGTTCGTACTTGTGGGGCCGGGCTTAGTGTTTCCCATAGGAAAACCGTCTGAACATAAGCCAGGTGTTAAATATGAATGGTTTACTAATTTATAATTCTGTATTAGTGGTTACTATACTCATAATTTTCTATGATTACAAATACAGACAGGTTTGCTTCGCATGCGTCTAATCGATTAATCAAGCATCACGTCATCTACATAAATCATTACTGAAGACTGAACAACCAACAACGCTATCATGCCCCTTCATAGAAATTGAATTCTGTCTGTCTTTCTATAATTCTTTTCCTGTGTGTGTGTGTGTGTGTGTGTGTGTGTGTGTGTGTGTGTGTGTGTGTGTGTGATGTTTGCATTTATTTATTTATTATATATTTATTGTTAATTGTCCCTAGAAACTATTTTATTCATCCTAAATACAAGCCCATGCATCCATCCAGTACTCCACGCTATTTTATGACAATATTATTGATGCCTTTGGAGTATTTTTTAATTCATTCCTCCTCTCTAGCCTCGCCGCTAATTCCATTTTTGTAAAAAAAAAAAAAAAAAATATTTAAATACCTAGTCGTTCGCTTATTTCACACAAATTAAGGACACTTTTTCATTCACACACAATGCCACTATACTGAATGTTCTACTCACTCGACTCACATCTTCTGGAAGTCTATTAATTTAAATATTAAATGTCGTTAATACTTGTTAGCACGATTATTGGCTGTCTAGCAGCCCAATATTATCCTTATGACTACGTAATGACTATTTGTTCAAGTACTTTCATACGTATACGTAACTTAGGTAGACAGTATTCATGGTCAGTCAGAAGTTCGTGTTACTATACTTATATGTTACTAAAAGTGGATAGTGGCATGTCCACACGTTTATCTAAATCCCGACCGTTCGGTCAGAGGTAACGTTGACTTAGGCTACTTTGTAGTACAGTTCAAAACTAGATAGGAGTGACAGTCCCCTGTTTGTAGATGTTAGTTTTTCTGACCTCTGTAATCCCCTAAAATCCTGATGTACCGTTCCCAATGAAATTATTCAACATTATCGTGTTCGTTTGACATGTATAAAAAGTTTTTATTTCCTTTAGGTAAAGTGAAATCATGAATTCACGCTTTTTATACGACGAGTTGACGCGGGAATGGAGGAATGGAAACCCAAGTGTCACAACCAAGTCATTTCATCTGATCCAGGAATCATTTAAGGTAAGGATTAGGCAGCTATCTCGTCCTCATCACCGATTAATTGTGCATGTGACCATGCAATATTAGTCTTAAGTTCACTACAAGTTCTTCTCGCTGGAAGTAATCTGAATATAGAGGGAAACAGAAGATCGAAAAAAAGTTTCTAAACATTTGTATGGCATACTGGTATAGGCTTAAAAAACGATCGGATTTTTCAGTGCGAATCAGTAGTGAAGAAGACAAGATAATAATCACATGAAATTCTGGTGTCGTGCTCGATTGCCGATGTCTTGAAAGCCATATGGTATCAAATGCTTTGACACTTGCAACAAGGATACGGATGATAAATACAGAATGATAATGGAACTTGGAGAGGTTAGTTTAAACCCATGGAATCTCCCCACCTCAGATTCTAAAATAGCTAGTCTTCTCCTCACTCAGTTACACAGGTTGCATTGACGTGGCAGCTATAATCTTTCTAATTTCCATTTCTTTTGATTAAAAAAAGAAACGATACCAAATTTCAGTCAGTCTAAGCATTCGTACGCATTCTTCCCTTCCATAATTGACCGAGCCCGGCCGACTATACAGGGTCTGGGATTTATATGATGTCATCTTCCGTCATGTGAATCAGTTTTATATCAGTGTCAAATTATGTCATTCGGTGTCAAAGGTTTCCATCCAGTATATTGTTATCATTTCCGTTGTCTTTGGAAAGGTTAACTATTAAACGTCGATATGCGCCGCATGCACATTCTTTAACTTCAAATTATAACGAAGAAAATCCTCAATCTGGACCATGCCAACTTAGAATTCAACATTCTAGAGAAATTTAACCTGCTTTAAGGATTTGATTCGATTAGAATGACCTTTCGTCTGGCAGTAAACTTTGAATGAGGTTTGAATAAGGTATATAAATATGAGTCATAGATTTCAAAGTTTATCTCAAGCGGCCGTGTTCGCAACCAAGAGACAAGTAACTTCAGGTCGTGGCAAATCAGAATCCGAACTGGAGTCAGCTGAAATAATTCCCACACAGGAAGAATTTGTAAGTACCTTTTTTCGAGTGTCAATATTCCTTGTTTTCAAAGATAAGCACAGGATGTTTTGATATTTTGAGAAAATTTGAATAAGCACTATAGGTTGAATGATGGTGATCCATTAACACATATAAACAGTTATAAAAGCCCTATCTGCATATGGTAGGAACTTGTAGATAAATTGAATCACCGTAAAAAGCTTTGTGAAACTGACGTTTCGGACGCTAGTCCTTCGTCAGAGTAAGTGCCTATCTGCATATAAATAACATCAATATTATACAAAACTGATATTTTGTCGCCGGCAATAGCTGAATTCGTGTATATATTTGCTTTTATTTATATCTTAGATTATATCATTATTTTTGAAAACAAAGATTACGCTTTAGCTTGAATAAGAGGCTGATTCATCAATGCTGATTATGATTCTTTTCCAATTTATTTATTTATTTATTTTATTCAATATTTTAACAGTAACATCTAATTTAGCACAGTCTAGTTTAAATAGAGTCCTGCATAAAATAAATAAATTGTATGGCGCTTGGCATTTGCCTTAAACTCTCCTTCAAATGCCTAAGGAAATATATTTAGTTTTTAAGTGCTTCTATTTTTGGCAATTATTGGTTTCCCTAATAAGATTATAACTTAAGAAGGTTTGCCTGGACAGAACTTTTCATCTCTAAGTTATTTTGGGTCTATATTGTCCAGTAAAAGGTTGCGTGTTTTGCTCGGACAAAAGCCGGGCCTTTTGCAGGAAATGATCACATGACATAATCACATGACAAAACTTTGGGCTTCCGTTGTCTTCATACTTTTGTTGGATTACTAATGTCATATCCCAAACTTTTTTCAATATACTTTTGCCCTTATAAGATACTTTCGATTTTGAGATTGGGACCTTTGGCTGAAATGATTCGCTATCAAAGTGATATAGACCCCTTGCACTGAGTCCCTAGAAGAATTGTTCCGGGGGACAAAAGAATGGATTTTTTTTTGCATAAGAAAATATGCCCTATTGTTTTGTCCCCCAGACAATTCCTCTAGGAATTCAATGCAATAGGCACGTGGCTGTCTGTTGCAAATGGCCTATTCAAGGCCTTTCCTTCGAATTATATATAATGTGAAAACTCCTTTATGGTCAAGATGAAATATTAACCTAAAACCTATTCTTTATTTAATCTTTAAAGAAAGTTTCAAATCTTGGGAATTATTTTTTCAAAGAGGCAGAATAAATAGATATGCCGACTATGAAGCCTTATTCCTTTTCCTTTATCTGTTCTGCTTTTCAATTTCTATTACGTAGCCCTCGTACCCCTCCCTTCTCTTCTTGCCCCTTTTCCATATACGATATCACGTGATTACTACTCCAGCAAGTTGGGAAACCACAGGCAACCCAAACTGTCCTTAGGAATTGATCAATTGCGTGCGTTGAATATATAATATCTTCGACAATAATCCAGTAAACTTTTGCCAAATACTTTTAATAACGACCACACATTACTACTGGCAAGTTGTCCATCTTGACCACGCTTTATAATATAAATTTTCTATTCTTGGTTTCTAAAAATGAGTAACTCTGACACCATGGCTAACTCACACAACTAGTTTTTTTAGTGCACTTTTAAGGCAGTCTTTTCGCAACTTTTTGTGCCCTTATATATAACATCCCCACCTCATCTTTAACATTTTTCAAGACGTGTATTTCGCAATATGTTGTTGTGATGGGCTTTCAGTCGTCAATCGAAATTGCGATAAATGGTATCTATGCAACCCAACAGGTATTTTGTCTAAATCAACATTTCATCTACTTGTTAAAAATTTTCAGTCCACTATGTACCATTACCATAAAGGCTCGGTATAATATTTAATGAAAACTATTCTAGCCGTGGGCAAAGTCACAGGATAACGTACAGATACGGAAAAGTAAGATTTAAGAAGGCAAATAATGTTGTCCAAGATTCAAGAGATAATATTATCAGAAAACAAGAGGAGAGGTTCGGGACCCGTATTTCGTTTGGCCAAGGCTGATCAGGTTCGTAACTTGTTTAACGTGACTCTCTTACGGTTCCCTTGAACTTTTCTATATACTATAGTGATTTACTCTTACTAGGTAATTATATTATTAACTATAGAAATGTCCCATCACTTTTCTTTTATTTCTCTTTTATCAAATATACTTTATCTCTTGACGCTTTAATTTTTTTATAATTTGTTAGCAATTTTATTGGAAAGTTTATCATTAACTTGCATGCATTATTTACTAGATAACTGATAAATACTCACAGTTTGTCCAATGTAATAATGATATCAACTTGCCAAGCGTATTCATGCATTCTGTATTGAATACTACTTTAGTGTTCATTTCAAGCCACAGTACATCGTCAGTATCAGTTCTATGAGAAAATTCAGGACATTTAGACCACTTTGTGTATCTTACTTATAATATTTTCATATTATAAGTACTATCATATTATTCAATATATATTTATATATATTTTTATATTTTATATATATTTAGTCTAATATTTTCATATTATACTGAAATGAATTTTGACATACATTCCACTGCTAAAAAGATTTCGACATTTCAACGAAGATCGTAGACTAATCAATGAGAATCAATGTATTCTTCATGTTTACACAAGACTTGACTTGACATGTATACTGAATAACATGATCAATATTTACTGTATTATATATTAATGATTAAGAGTTGGTAAAAGCCAATGGCTAATCATTTATTTATCTCATGGGCGGAGCAGGACCCCCTTCCCCTCCTTGATTTCATCTCGTTTGGGTTGCCTCAGTTTTGCCTTACGGTCTTTTCATACATTCAAACTTGACTCGATCAGAAATTTGTATACTCCGAGAAAAATGCAGAATCTATGTTAAAACATTTCCAGTTTAAACTAGAGAAATTATCACAGTAAACCGCAAGAGTAAACATATAATGAAAACTTCCAAAACATCCCGAATAATATTATTTCCAGAAATTTGGAAAGGTTTGTCTAATTATAAAGCCTAATTTTTACTTGTCGTTCAGCTTAATGAGGATGTGATCAAGTGAATGTTATTAGTAGCTATACGCGGTTTATGAGCGGATCCAATCCCGGCAGATTTGTTTTCGGATTGGTCAAGCTTAAAGGCTTGGAAGAGAAAGAGACAGAGACAGAAACATTGAGGTAAAAAGAGCCATTGAGAGAGAAACACGAGAGTTATATTGAGGTAGCGCAAAAGATTGACACAGAGAGAGAGACAGAAATAGAGGGAGAGAGATATATAAAGCCTTTTGTGAATATTGTGATTAATATATGTAAAAACAATGTCTGCCGCTCACTTAAGTGATTGCGTGGTTTCACTCAGTTCGCTCTCGGAAGCAGTCTGTTATTGCTGCCTAAGTTACTGTCAACCGCTGTAGGACATATTTCATATTTTCCAATCAACTAAGTTTTAATGGCTTACCATGCTTTGATTCAACTGGAACAGCAACAATGGAAAGATGACGTTTTGCAATTTCTTTCTAATTAACTAAAGCATGTACGATTTCTTCGCAGTGTCAAGTCACATCGTAATTTTTGATCGTTTTTACATGTATTTTTAATGTTCTTGTATTGCTTTACACGGGTTATATTTGTTATTGCTTGGCCTGAAAGCCAAAGCTTCAGACTGAAATCCGGCTCAATAGTATCATTTCACATGGAGTTTGCTCGCTTAAGACGATTAAGGATTTGGAAATCAGTGATAACATTTAATATAAATATTAATGATTAGCAATAAACATTTTTCAATCGAAAGTGTGGCTAGCAGTATTTATTCACTCCCATTATTGCATTTTCTATTTTTCATTATTTTAACATCCTTTCAAAACAATCAATTGTGTGGTAAGTGGCTTTTAAGTGCTGCGATTTCACACGGCATGTACGCTGACGTCTATCGAACCAGTATAAATCATAGTTCTTGGAATTAATACTTTAAGATTCTTAATAATTTTGCCAGTGAAAAACTCTGGCTCTAATCAGACTGATTTCCTTAGGATTCCTTTGATGTATATACGAATCATTAAAGCCACTGAACTTTTTTTCCAGTTGCTTAGAAATACTGACGGGCTGCAAATGACCTGAAGATCAATTTGTGCACGGAATTTTTTGGGATGCGATAAATAGAACAGTAAATAATGACCACTGTCAGAAATGAACGTGTTTCAGTTCATTATAAACCCTCGCAATTTTAACAATGTTTATAAGCGAAACACAAGGGAAATTGCTGCCTCGAGCGAATTATAATTCCCCTCCCTCTCCCCCCACCCCCCAAAAAAACTTTTTACCATGGTAATCTACTTAACGCAAGGGAACTTGTTACGATGAAAATAGACACTGATTTGGATTAAATTTAGAGGACGACTCAGGGCTTTCAATTAGGTTATTCCAGATTTAGGTATTAAAAAAATTCAAAAACTGAAGAACAGGTTGAATAAAATGGATGACTTGTTTGAACTGATGGTGACCGGAGCAAAGCGTTCGTTCGATACGAATAGAAGTTACCAGCGTTATTGTCTCCGGCGATTTGATAGGACAATTGTCGAAAGAGAGGGTCGCCAAAATCGTAGAAGAAGGACTTCGGACTCATTGTTAGAGTACGGTTCGTTCAAACACCGGCGCAGTGGAATCGAGTCTTGGGTAAGCCATCATTGTTGCAGTTTTATTATTGTCAACAACTGGTAAATTTCAGTTATTATAACTTCGTGTAACTGCGATTTTAAAAGAAAATCGCAGTATTTAATCCTGAATATCAGTTCATTAATTTTCGATCAAAATTTCTGATCGAAACTAGTTTTTGGCCAAATATTTTTGAAACTTTGGAATTGCTCTCATTTCCTTTTAGAGTGTATACTTTTCCATCAAAAGAAACACATAATGAATTAGGTTAATCTAAGATAAGAATGGTGATCGGAAAGAATTAAAAAGGAACTGAGTTAAAATTAAGAAACTTGACATATTTAACAGGGGAGGGGAGGGGATCTGTTTATCCAGTTATGTTCTTCGTCCCTTAAAATTATTTGGTAGCTGCGGACTTACACCGCTCATGACCAAGATCATGTTGTAAGAACCTTGACATATTTAACAGGGGGAGGGGAGGGGATCTGTCAATACCAGTTCTTCATCCCTTAAAATCATTTGGTAGTTGCGGATTTACACCGTTCATGACCAAGATCATGTTGTAAGAACCTTGACATATTTAACAGGGGGAGGGGAGGGGATCTGTAAATACCAGTTCTTCATCCCTTAAAATCATTTGGTAGTTGCGGATTTACGCCGTCAATGACCAAGATCATGCTGTAAGAACCTGCCTTGGCATATTTAACAGGGGGAGGAGAGGGGGTCTGTCAATACCAGTGCGTCATCCCCAAAAATCATTGATGGGGAGAGTAATAATTTGTCATTCGGTCTTCATCATTTTTTAGAAAGACATCACTTTTCGCGTTCTGGTTAAAAAGTCAATTTGAAAAGTCGGCCGCGGATGCATATCTTGGGAAGCACTGGTGGCGTAACGCTCGCCTATCACCTTTCTTCTATTCCCGGGGGTTTTTCTCCGGGTCGGCTTCGGTTGTCCTCCCCTTCTCCCGCAAAAATCAACATTACTAAATTCCAATTGAAACCGATTTTCAGCAGACAGGTAAACTCGTATATGCTATTTCAGGAAGGTTATTCATTTACTATCGTTTTTCATGTCTGTATATCTATCAATCTGTCTGTCTGTCTGTCTGTCTGTCCATTGGTCTGTCTGTCCGTCTACTGTCTGTCTGTCCAACCGTCTGTCTGTCCGTCTACTGTCTGTCTGTCCGTCTGGTGTCTGCCTGTCTGTCTGTCCGTTCGTCTCTCTGTTCGTCTGTCTGTCTGTCTGTTTCGTGTCTGTTTGTCGGCTTGTCATTGTGTTTGAACAAGAACCTTGAGGCTTCAATAACAGCCATATCCCGAAGACTCCATTAGTTACCACTCACTTCGTCCTTCCGCGGACACACTTAAGCAAAATGAGCCATTTGTGAAAAAGTGTTACGTGACACAAAGTTGCCATTAGAAACAAATACTTTGGTTAATGAAAATAGTATATATTAAAGTGATTAATTGAGTTTTGTCAGTTTCAGTTTCCTTTGGTCCAACTGGGTCCAAAATAGGTCGGCTTCACACATATTTGTTATTTATAAAAACAGGAAACAAGTATTTGTTATTTGAAATGGTAAAAGTATCACTTTACAAGTTTTTAGCATTCCAATCCTTGTCATGATTCCATCCAAGACAAACTAATATGGCGCCGGAAGCTTTCCGTATGCATCTAAATTATCGCCTTGCAAAACCTTAGTTAGTTGATGTGACTACACAGACACTTGTCGATATTTATTGGATAAAGTTATGGATTCTGGTCGTCCTAAGGTGTTCTCCAGACAGAAAACCTCGAGTCTGTACAACCGTGAATGGAGCGAGATTGATTATCTTCAAGCAACTGTAGAGGTAATAAATGATGACCTGTAAGGATTAGAAAATCACTGAGATGTCGCTAAATAATGTTTTAATCTTCGATGAGGTTTATTTTTGAAGAAAAGTAGAGTATGACTTAGGTATTGTTATCAGACATGTTGCTTTAGTTGTTTTAACTTCTGTTTTTCTATTGACTGAGTTTGGATACAATCCTACGAATTCTATTCTACGGACAATAGTCTGAAATTTAAATCTCTTACATTAGATAAATTTCTAATAAGATCAATGATTTTTTTATCCAACGCTTTCTCATAAAAATACAACTGGAGGTTTGGCTGAAAATATGAAAACATTTTGATTAATATTTATAATTATATTTAGAAAAAATCAATATTTTTGTAGTGACCTTGACAACCGTACGTGCTGAGTACTTACATCAAGTAATTTTTTTGCTGACTTTTTATTTGAATTTTATTTTTTACGATCATTGAAATACGTTTTTGGATATGATCTTAGAAAGATGTCTAGTGAGCGTTATCAAGCACGTATACTAAATCTATTAGTACTATCTATAAATTCAGTTTTTCAAGTGTAACGTGCTTGTTGATTGGCTGGCTACTGTGTTTATATCAGAGGCCAGAGACATACTCCCGCAAGGTTGTTCAACGACTCTGTATTAGACTCTGAACAAGACTGCATGCAGATAATTTTGTTAAGAAGCATCACCTCATGTGCTAAACTGATGCCAAACACCTACTGGTTTCGTAAAGCTAACTATAATGAGGTGAACCCTTGAATAGCTTGTTTGACATTTAAACTTTAAATTGATAGTGTTGACTAAAGAACTTATCTTGTTTGCCGATACGTTTTTGTTGTCACAAACGAAATCATGGTATTTATATTTTTATATTTTTTATGATATTTATGTTTTTATATTTTATAAGTAAATCTAGAGGTAATTAAATTCAATTTATTGTCAGAGTAAGGGACAGATAATTAGATAATTGAGGGGGAGTTGCGGGTAAATCCCCCAAAAGCATCAAGCAAGCACTTCATCCCCGAAAAATATATATATATCACGCAACCTCTCCATTCAGGAAAGAAGTATAGAGTAAAAACATTATGTTTGGGCTACCTTTGTTACACAACCCTGATCATATATTTTATTTAGGAGCTCAGCACTTGATTTTTGTCTCTCCGTCTTTAACATCAGATATGGCACTGTTTACCTGTCTATCTACGAACTCTTATGACAACGGGTCATTCGATACATGAATATCGCAGATGAAACTCTAGGCAGTCTAAACCACCCCTTACTTAAATGAATTCCTTCTTAGGTGTGTTAGTATTCGCAATATTCATGGATTTACCGCTATCAGTATGTCAGGTTAAGCCATTTCACTCACTGAACTAATAGACCCAAGACAAGTCGAGAAGAATCAAGAAGTCGATGGATCTGTATGACCCTAAAGCATTAAGATAAGTGCAGTGTTTTCGTTTAACCAATGAGAGTGGCTGGTTCAAGAACACATACATGAAACTATATACGCTCTATGATGTATCCGGACACGCTATCATTTTCATTCATTCGGCATTCCAAAACACCGTGCTAATAAGTCCGTAAGAATAAATCACCGTGAGAATGTCAAGTTTCTCGCCAACACTTTATCAATACCATTCAAAGTGTCTTTAAAATGCAGTATTGTAATTATGGATAATCATTGAAGTTGGAAACGCAAAATACAAGGTTTTGGTAGATCGATTCATTGGTTAATCTTAGTTCATCGCGGTAATGTACAAGCCATTTTGGCTTTTAGCGCTCAATGACAAGGCTTTCAAACGAATTCAAGGCAATATACCGGGATATTTGGTAAGCAATGCGGTTCATCACCATTGTTGACCTATCTTTTCTTGATGTCTTTTTAACCATGCATAACGGGTTTTTTTTCATACCGTGACATAATTCTTACTACACGCATGATATAATATTGTACATAATAGCACTAGTTGTACATGTTTGTCATTAATAATTAAAGCTTAAAGCCTAAGGCTAGACAGTTAGCTGTCCCATGACGACGCTGAACACTGACACTCGCCGACTAACATTCGCTGAAAAAAATTCGTTGTACACTATTTCTTCTCATTATTCTGTGGTATCCCGGCGGTATGGCCGTGGCCGACATTTTAAAATTAGACAAAAATTCGTTATGCACTATTTTTCTCATTTTTCTGTGTGATATTATTCTAAATGTTCGTGTCTAATAGTTTTGTTCGGATGAGAACCGGTTCTTTCTCGGTGGTATTGCCGTGGACATGAATTAAACAAAAATTCGTTATACACTCTTTCCTCAATTTTCTGTGTAACATCATTATAACTCTTCGTGTCTAATGGTTTTGTTAGGAGTATGGTTTTTCGAGGGTTGCTAACCTAACTGCTAATGTATATTACCGTGCCCTCGTTTATTGAGGGTTCCATCTTAGCCTAAAGGGTCATTAATACATTAATCTCACTTTGGTAATTTCCTACATGATTAAATAAGTTACCTTGACTTTAAATTTGATGTTAATAGACCATTTTCAGTACTTTGGATGCAATTGCTTCCGTCCCTTCTTGAATCTTCTTTTATTCTTGTTTTATTCTCTACCGATTGAAATGATCAGAAAGAATTTTCAGTCAGACAAACAGTCAGTGAGTGTCTGGCGTGTCTTAGTTTTATTCACTCAGTCAGTTCTTTACTGAGTTAGTTCGTTGAATTATCAATTAGTTGTTTAGTTGTTTAAGTTGGGTTTTTTTTTTTTTGTTATTTTCTTTGTTATTTAGTGGTCTTTTTTATTTGTTTTGTGTCTTTGGTTGATTACTACTCGGGTTGATTCTGCCATGACCCTATTTCCAAAATTGAAATAACATTTGTAATATCACTGCTTAATCGGCTCGAATTTTGTTAAGAATTAAGTTATATCGATTTAAAGTCATCCCCCACCCCCCTCCCCCAGCCACTATTTATCTGATACATTTGTCCCTCGCTTTGAGAAATACCTAGTATTCCAGCGCATCCCACGAAAAAATAAAAAATACCTTAAATCAAAAAATTTAAGACTATTAAGACCACTGTCAATATTAGAACACCACCAATCACTCCCACATGCACTGTGGTATCATTATGACGCTTTGCCCGGTGCTTTTACTGATACGCACCATCATAGCATAGAAATCTCCTTGAAACAGCACGTGTTCGTATGAGGTTATGACGACCATTTAACAAATCGAAGTCAGTTTACCATAACAAAATCGAAAAAAATGAACAAAAAGACAAGTAAATAGTTTGGAAAAGCTGCTTCATCCGCTCGCTCAGTGCGCGTGACGGATGTCGTAAGCACAAGCAGGTCTAGCCTCTAATCGACAATGGTTCTAAGCCAATTAGCGCGCGAGAAATTTCCAAGTTATGGTAAAATGATATATCGAATGCACAAACAGATGAGTATAAATGAATCCTCCGTAATCCTCTGGAGGTCAAGTAGGGCGTGACTGGAGCTATTTTAAGCTGGGCTGTAATAATTTTAATTACTTAAAGATTATTATTAAGTTTAATAATAAGTTTAAATAATAAATTATTCAAATTACAACAATTCTTAATTCATTAAAAATAGAATTAATTTTAAAATTATTCAATTATTATTATTTATTAATTAACATTAATTACTTTTAGATTTTAAAAAAAGTTCTTTCGAAGTTGCTCTGTTTTGGTATCTTTTCATAACGGAGTTTAACGGATCTTTATTTATTTATTGCAAGTCGATTCAGTAAATCAGTCGTAAGAAAGCCTAACAACTGTCTATCCAACGCCGTCAAATAGCGCAGCGCAGTCGTGACGTCATAAAAACGAAGACAAAGGCGAAATTCGGACAAATAAACTTACAAGTTTTACACAGCCGATCGCAGTTGATCTTAGTTTACATGGGTTATTATTGTAGCTTTAAGTAAAAAATAATAAAATCGGTTCGTATATAATCCTCGTAGCGGTTAAACAGAATGCAATGTTTGTATGAATCTTTAAGCTATTTTTAGAATCAGTGCGCTGCGCTATTCATAACAGGCTTCTCAACCAAGAAAATTCACTTTCTTCGCTTCCAATGAACCAAGATGTTTGTCTATCAAGTCATAAAGCCATTTTGAATCTTGGTATGTCATTGTCGTCTGAATGCTTGTATTAGTCAAACAGGCCGCTTCCGTGTTATATTCCCAATACTGATCAGCCGGAAGGAGATCGTCTAGGGAATCATGTACGTTTCGAATGATAAGAGGTCTGATGTTTTAGTGTCCTTTTTTTGTCGCCAAATGCCTCATCGAAAAGCGGATAATTAAGCTATTCTTATGATGTTTGCAATATATTATTCGGCGAAGAACTCAATTAATTGCCTTTGAAAAATGATTTTCTATTCCGCTGATTTGATTGCTTTTCTGGGAAACTTCTTGTCGGATACACACGATGGTGGTTTCGAAAATGATAGTCTTTCTGATGGGGAGAGTAACGACACGTGACGGCAATGAAAATTAACTAGCGGCATTGTGACTCGGTCGGAAAATACGGGAAGACAAAGTGTTATTAAACAAAAACGCCTACTTGGAATTGTTGTCTACTCATTCAATTCTGACGTACAGATGTGACAAAACAAATATTTTAAACGATTAAACTTAATCTAGGTTTTTTGTCCGATTAATAAGGTAACTCTTTCGGTTAAAGACTAAAGGGGTCAGACTCGTATCCAGTCGTCACTCACGCTTTTTTAATGCACCCGGAACTCACTAAATCCTTCCCATCAACCACAGCTGAGATCAATAAGACAAGAGAAGCAACTAGGTACGAGTCTGTAAAGGAGTAGCGAGGCGTGGCTTTTAGTTAGTAGAGGCGTGGCAACACGTGGAAAAATAAAACTTGAGAATTTTTTATCGTACACGAATAGTCTAATAATTTTTCAATTCTGACTTATAGATGTGAGAAAAATTTTTTTAAACGATTAAATCCCATAGAGGTTTTTTGTTCGATTTACAAGCTACCTGTTCCCGTGGGTTAAAGACTAAAGGGTGTGGCGACACGTGGCTTTTAGTTCGAGGCGTGGCAACACGTGGATTAAAAATTCGAATTTTTTTATAGTTATTCAATAATGATAAGTTACGGGACTAAATAATTTTGTCCTGTTTAGACTGTTTCACTATTTTTAATTTACTAGTAATGTTTCAAAGCGCAAATCCAGACAAAGTCAGCTTTAACACCTGCCTAAGGTACGAACAGAAATAGCAATGCGCAGTTTTTATTATAATGGGTACAAAGTCTATAACGCATATCAATCATAATAATTATTATTTTTGGAGGTAGGGGGGTGGGTAAGAATTATTCTATAAGTTTTAGCGCAAACGTTCTTATTGCTATTAGATTTTTCTCAACATATTTAATATTCAGTATAAAATTTGTACATATGTAAATATATACATATTAGTAGTTAATATTTTAGTAATAGTAGTATTAGTATCATTTAAATTATATCAGTATAAGGGCTCCCACTGATAACAATTACATCTAAAAACTGAAGGGACTACCCTGGATAAACAACGTGTTATCTGTCTACCTGTTTGAAACAAACTCCTGGGCCCGGTTGTACGAAGCCTGGATAGCGCTATCCGATGGATAAATCTTATCCAGTGGATAAGTCGATGCTGTTATCGAATAAATTTCCACTGGATAAGGATTTATCTGCCATCTAGCGCTATCCAGGCTTCGTACAGCCGGGCCCTGATTTCAATAGGTTATCTGACTGTTAGCGTATGAGTCGATCAAACTGATCTGGTGATCATCTAACCAAAAACTTTCCTAATTTATGCTATTCTTATTTTATTTTTCAATTTCTGCCATTTCTATTTGTTATACTTTTTCCTTGTCCATGCTATTAGTCATTTACATAAACATGAAGTTTCCTAATTACCAGGCCCTTTTCGTGCTAGTCATGCGCAATGACTATCAAGTGACCTTGTTTTAGTAAACATGCACTATACTCTTCAATATGTTAACGGTAAATTTGCATGTGATCAGCTGCTGACGCGGTTCTGATAACCGCTTAAAACGTCATTAACACTGCGAAACCGCGAGGTAGCAGTAAATCTACGTTACCATGGAAACGGTTGCTTTACTAAGCAGCTGTCCAAAGCTACGTGCACATACACAAAAGCTACTTTTTTCACTAAGTCAATAGCTGGTCTTTCAGTCATCGACTGAAAATAACTAGAAGACCGTATAAACATGATTTATTACAAGCTATAAGCTATTCATCGTTTGTGATCGTTAAGGGTTGGTATTATCAATCGATGCTTTGAATGGCAGGCAACTGAACTGTTTAAATTATACGTCAAAAGAAAATTTATGTCATGAAGCTCTATCAAAGGCCTCATATATATTATTTTMATCACGCTATTCAGATTTTTTCCCTAGGCTTATTCATTTACTTTTTATATTATGTATTTTTTATTTCTTAGTTTTTTGCGATATTAAAGAAATCAATGTCGATATGTGTAGTATATATAAGGGTTATAAATGTAATGGACTTCATATATCTTCCCGTTTCTTATTCATTTACTCATTATATTTCTTATTTTTTAATTTTTTTCGATATTAAAGAAATCAATGTCGATAT